>PVJC01037415.1:0-17183 GCA_004026665.1 Murina feae | reverse complement strand
CTCTCTCTCTCTCTCTCTGTGCCTCTCCCCTAACTCCTGCATTCCTCGCCCTTTTCTCTTTCTCTGTCTCTGTCCCAGGACATCACCCTCTCCACCTTCGGAAGCTAATTAAGTGATGCCATGGAATTAATTCATTTGCATTTGGTTCTAAAGAGCCACAGAGCACCAGCGCGTGCTCATTAACTGGCTCCGGGCAGAGGGCTGTAATGAACCGGTTTTATTACAACCATCATCTCGCCTGTCCTGCGAGGCTGGGAGGCTATTATGTATTCGTTGGGAGGAATGGTGACCACAAACCTGAGCGCCTGGGGTTGGAGGGGTGAGCGGGGGGCTCTCCTAGATTTGGGGAAAGTCTAGGCTGCCCTAGCCCTGGCTGGGCTGTTACTGAGCTGCCACCATAACTGTGAAGGGCAAAAATCCCCCGAGACTCTGACTGGAGCTCAGGCCAAGCTCCCCAGCTGGGTCTCCGGAACCTTCAGGGGTGCTGGGAGCAGGGGCCCTGAACTTACCTGGTTTTCTAGACGGGATCTCTAGATGGGATAAAAGGCCTGACCTGTAACTGAGCCTCACTTTATTCTGTGTGTTACTGATTCCCATGTCAGAGAAGCTCCCCGAGAGGCGTCTTGCTTCCCGGTAGCCTCTGTCCAGTGTGCATTCCTCTCGTGTTGGGGTCTCACAGCAGCGGTAGGGCCCCCGACATAGTAGCAGCAGCCACCAACTCTGGAGCACCTGCTGTGTGCTCAGCACGGGCTTAGGGATTTAATCTTCACAACCTCCCTTGGAGGGAGGTGCTGTCATTATCCCCACTTTACAGGTGAGGAAACTGAAGCTCACAGAATTACATGCTGTGTCCAAATCCTCATGCATCATTATAGCCTGATGTGGTGCATTGAGGACTGGATCCCAGGTCTGCCCAACAGCACAGCCTCACCACTGCTTTCTGCCACCTGTCATTTAAAGACAGCTCCCAGCCCGCCAGGCTCCCCATACTCGCATTAATGATTTTAAAAATCTGTCCTTACGTTCCAAATAATCTGATGTTACGGGCTTTCTGTGTGCCCAACTGTATTCTAGAACTTTACACATGTTATCTCATGTAATCCTCACAACACCCCGATGAGGGAAGTGTTATTATTACCCCATTTTCCAGATGAGAAAACTGAGGCATAACAAGATTAGTTCACTTCCTCAATCCAAAGCACAGGTATAGGCCAGGGAGGGATTGAATCTGCAGTGGGGCTCCCATGTGCACATCTGACCCAGAATACGGTTCCACTTACTTATGTATTAGTTTATGTTGCTGCTGTGACAAATTACCACAAACGTCGTGGCTTACATAATACCCATGTACTATTCTATAAATCTGGAGACCAGAAACCCAGGGTGGATCTCGCTGGGCTGAAATTAGAATGTCCACAGGGCTGTTTCCCTTCTGGAGGTTCTACAATCATTTCCTTGCCTTTTCTAGCTTCTAGAAGCTGCCTGCCTTCCTTCAGATTGTCGTCCCTCCCTCCATCTTCCAACCCTACAATAGCAGGTCAAGTCCTCCTCATTGCTCTGACCCCCTTCTCTGGTCCCTTCTTCCATTTTAAGGCCCCTGCGATTAAAGTGATAACATGGTTGCCCCGAATAATACAGACTAACCCCCATATTTTAAGGTCAGCTGGTTAGCACCCTTCCTTCCTGTTTGCTGTGTGAGGTGAAGTAGCATAGCATGTCACCAGTTCCTAGGATTATGATGGAGATTCTTTTTTTTTTTTTTTCCTTGGTGGGTGGGGGGGTGTCATTGCTCTGTCTATCTACCTCAGTGTAATCACAGCTATCCTCTGTGGAGGACCCACTATGTGCTGGGCACTGTGTAAAGGCTTTACTCACCACATCACAAGCAAGTGAGGGACAGATCACCACTCCCACTTGACAGGTGAGAAAACCATCTTTGGAGACAGAGGGGCTGACAGCGTTTCTCAAGGAACAGCCACTGACCTTGGGTCCTCTGGGGTCTGACAGGTCTGACTGTGGAGCCCCCTCTCCCCTGCACTGTACTTGGAGAATGGAGCAGGGATTTGTTTTTGCTTCTGATCAGATATGGGGATGCTGAAGGTGCCTTCAGAAAAGAGCGGAGCTGGCTGAGTCCCTCGGCTCAGTTACAATACTTCCTGCTCACTCCCTGGTGGTCAGGCCCAGCCCAGCCAGACCCAGGTCATCTGAGCTAACTAGGCCAGCACCCCCACACACACCTCCTTCCTCCTTGCTTTATTAGAAATTAGATGCATTCAAGAATTCTGCTGACTCCCTGTATCACAGCAGAACTTGGGGCCCCAGAGGCCCCTTACTCTGCCAAGGGCCTTTTCCAGAGGTGAAATGTGTTAACTCATTAGCCGAGAAGCAGCCGTACTGCTAACAGCCCCGGGGTGTATAAACCATCTGTGCCTGGCATCCTGGTACAGGCAGCTGGGCCGTCATGACAACAGGGCTTCCTCCTGCCTTTTCCTGAGCCACAGGAAGGTGGAACCTGCAGGATTGACAAACTCTAATCTCCCTAAGGATAGAAAGACAGATACAGGTCGTACTGTGGTACTTGGAGGGAAGCTAGGAGAGAGATCTGGAGAGGGTGATCTGGGCAGGGAAAGGGACACATCAAATGGCCAAGAGAGGAGAATTCAACTTTTCTGAGCACTTCCCTACGTACCAGGCATTTATATGCACCGCTTACCCAAATCTCATCACCTTGAGATACAGATGTCACCAATCCCATTGTGTGATTATGCCCATTCTGCAGATGAGGAAATCAAGGTCCAGAGAGGTTAAATGATCTGCCTAAGGCCTCATAGCTTGGCCCCTAATGACCCCTAAGTACATTTTCTTCCTCCCTCCACACTGTCTACATTTATTCTTCACTCTGTGAAGGTCCCTATTGTTCCCCCCACTTCTAATATCCCCCCAGAACCCCCAGGAAGGCCCTTAGGAAAGAGAAGCTTGTATAAATCCCAGCCTTCAACAAGGAGGAGCCAAGAGGATTCCTCCTGAGAAGCAAACATTTCCGGCAGGTAAATCACCAGCCTCTTAACCATGCAGTGCAGACCCCACCCTCCTTCCTCAGGAAGTTTGTCAATCAGAAATGAGGCCTGGGCTACCAAACCTGCTGAGGGGTAAGTGAGGCAGGAAGCAGGGGAGAAATGCAGAGAGGAGAGCAGCACCCAACTCAGGCCTTGGGGGGCTCTAGGATAGAAGGCAGGGGGACAGTGAGACCCTATTGCTCCCACCTGCACCTCCAGGGGTTAGACAAGATGCTGCCTGGGTCCCTGCAGGCCCTGACATCCTGTGGGTCCCTGACCCAGGAGTCCGGGGGCAGCTGGAGCAAATAGGCCGGGCTCAGGGAAGAGGCTGGAGTGAGGGGTTAGGAGTTGGTAGGAAGAGGGGGCTTACTTGTCACAGAGGACAGGCCCAGGGTGAGGTGCACAGCAGGACCCTGGGCCAGGGAAGCTGGGAGAAAGCCAGAGGTGTGGGACTCCCTGGGTGAGAGTCTAGGGCTGGGTCAGTTCTGGTTCTGCTGCTCCCTGACTGTGTGACCTTGGGAAAATCTTGTGGCCTCTCTTGCCTCAGTTGCCTCATCTGCACAGTGGAGATGACTATTCCTGACCTGGAGGCAGGTCAGGAAGGACTAACGGAGGTGAAGGTGAGAAAAGCCATTCAAGAAGTGCCATCTTGTGCGCAAGAGGCAGTGCCTGGCCACTCACCTGGGCAGGACCTAGATCAGTTCTACCTGCCTCTGCTCACCCTTCTGGTAAAGGGCCAGTCACTGGAGTCCCAATGCCAAGAGCCCAGCTGATTGGAGGAAGCAGAGTCTTTATGCAAATGAGGCTGCTCCCTCCCTCCACCCCCTTCTCCTCCCAGGTCACCATTACTGGGGCCTCACATTTGCTGGCCTGAGTTTCCCCAGGAAAGGGTGGGGCCTGTAATACACTGGGCATACTGTCTAAATGCACATCAGTTCTGGCTGTCTCTCCCCAGGACCCTAATCCCTGGCCCCCTCGCCTACTGTGTGATGATAAGCAAGCACTTCATCTCTCTGAGCCTCTTGTCCTCCCTATTATTTACACACTCAAGGCCTGGTACACAAAAATTTGTGCACTCAGGGGCAGGGGTCCCTCTGCCCAGCCTGTGCCCTCTCGCAGTCTGGGACCACTCAAGGAATGTCCACCTGCTGGCTTAGGCCCACTCCCTGGGCGATTGGGCCTAAGATGGCAGTCAGACATCCCTCTGGCAGTCCGGGAGTCCTTGGGGGATGTCTACTTGCTAGCAGGGAGCAGGCCTAAGCTGCAGTCAGACATCCTTAGTGCTGCTGAGAAGGCAAGAGAGGCTCCCACTGTACTGGCAGCTGGCAGCCTGGTGTGTGGCTGAGCAGAGCTCCCCCTATGGGCGTGCACTGGAGGCAGCTCCTGCATTGAGCATCTACCCCCTGGTGGTCAGTGTGTGTCATAGTGACCAGTCATTCCCAGTGGTTCTGCTATTAGGGTCAATTTGCATATTACCCTTTTATTGTATAGGATTATATAGGACAGAGGCCTGGTGCATGGGTGAGGGCCAGCTGGTTTGCCCTAAAGGGTGTCCCAGATCAGGGTGGGCTTCCTGCTGGGGTGCCTGGCCAGCCTGGGTGAGGGGCTAATGGCTTGTTTGCAGACTGGCTACAGCTCCCATTGACCCAACGTCCTAGCAAGACTGGCTGAAAGCTGGTTTCTGGGGTTTATTTATCTTCTATAATTGAAACTTTGTCGCCTTTAGCAAAGGCCACAGCCTGCCTAGGCAGGCAGTTTCCTCCATTGCTGGTGCAATGAAGCCTCCTGTTTGCTCTAGTTCCATGGCTGCTGGCCGCCATCTTGGCTGGGTTAATTTGCATATAGTCACTCTGATTGGCTGGTGGGCATGGCTTGGCTTGTGGGCATGGCTTAGGTGTATTGAGTGAGGGTTAATTTGCATATTACTCTTTTATTAGATTAGAATATTTACACTGTGTATTTACACACTGTTGTAGTCCTCAAACAAACATTTCTTGGGAGTCTCCTATGTGCCAGCCCCTGGTCTGGACACAGGGCATGGAGGTGGCAGTGGAGATGAGTTCCTGCTCTCTTGGACCTTCCATCCTAGTGGCCTTCCATCCTGAGGAGCTAGCTGGGAAGGTGTGTGTAAGTGGTCAAGAGCCGAGGCAATGCAGAGTGGGTAGGTCATCAGCAGAGCCCAGGCCAGACTGGCTGCCGAGGCAGACAGGCCAGGTGTGACACCCTGTGAGCAGAGTCGCCATGTGGATTTCCAGACCCACAACCCATGGAGGTCACTTCCTAGTGGAGGGAGTCCCAGTCCCCAGGCGAGACTCAGCTCCTGGTGGGAAGCCAAGACCTCCTGGGTCCCCTTATCTCCTCAGGCCCACCCCAGGGCTCACAGGCCACACAAGTGAGGGTCACCTGGTCATGCGTGGCCCCTGGAAGAGTAGCCCTCAGCTCCCTCTTTCCGAGCTCACTGTCCCTCCCCTCCAGTTTCAGAACATCCAGCAGAATCACCTTGAGACAGGGTTGAAGTGGGGAAGCGGGGAGGCGGGGAGGAGGGGAGCAGGGAGATTGGAGCTTGGATGGGGATGGTGCTGGAGTGGGGAGGCTGGAAGCTGGGTCTCCTTATCAGAAGACTCTGCCTGTTCACCATTCCGCAGCCACTGCGGGGGCAGTGCCCTCCCCACCACAGCTGATAACAGAATTTTTAATGATTATGATTATCACCTGAACAATTGGAAGCTGCCACAGATAATTAAAATGAGGTTTGGCTCCTCCTTGCCCATTTCTCCCCTCAGCTTTAAACCTGATGGTAATTTCACAGCGCACCTGGAAACAAGAGCAACTGAGGACATTCTTGCAGAAAGGAGGCTGGGAGGTGAATGTGGATGCGGATGCACAACCGGGGATGAGAGGCACACGTGTGTACACGTGTGCATTGTGCACATGAGTGTGCATGAGTTGGTGTGTGCATGTGTGACCATGTACTTGTGCGCATGTGCAATGATTGGGGAGAAGGGTGTCAGGGGCCAGGCAGCACCTCATACGGCAGAACACAGGAGGTGGGGTCAGGTGACAAAGGCTGGCTTGAGGGTACTGGAGAGTGGGTGACGGGGTGCAGGTGCAGGTCTGTCCCTGGAGGTAAGGCCAGGGGCCTAGAGGCTGGCTGGTCCCCCATTCCTGGCTGTTCATTTCCCTTCCCTGAGCCTCCTTTTTCTCACCTGCAAACGGGGCACAGTGACTGGCCTCCAGCACAGCACCTTTGGCGGCAAGAGATAAGTGGATGGGCTGTGCCTCCAGGCCCGCACAGGGTGAGGCTCATGGAGGGTTAGTTATTGGAATCCATTCACCCAGGGCAGCAGGGCAGGGGCCCGTGTGGTGCCCACACAGGTGACAGGGCATGGGCGTGGGTGATGAGGACACAGGTCCTGCAGTCCCGGCAGCAGGTTGCAGCGCTTGGGCCTCTGCTACTTGGCCCTCCCTGGAAATGCATCCGTCCTCAGGGTAGGCTGTGGGCTGCAGCTTGTAGAGATAGTCCCCATCTGGCTCAACGGTGCCATCCTGGGATCAACCATGCAGGCTGAGAATTCACTGTGGATCGTCCACAGGCCGCTCTGCTCCAGGCACCGAGAACAGTCCCAAGCCCACTCAGAGGCCACACTCCAGCGTGATGGCTGGGCAGTGAGGGAGGAGGCCACGGGGAGGCTGAGGGCCTTGTGGGCCAAGCGAGGAGGAATGTGCCCTGTCCAGAGCTGCCCAAGACCAGCCAGCCTCTTGCCCCACCCCCAGTGTCCCCAGCAGGAGCTTAGGACCCCACACAGGGAACCACCAGGCCCAGTGCAGAGCCCAGCCTACAGGAGTCTCAGCCCAGGGAGGTGGGAAGGCACAGCCTCTCCTGAACATCCACTACGCGCTAAACGCCTTGCCTGCCCCTGCTCCCATCCTCCCGAAGGCGTTACAGAGAAGGAAATGGAGGCTCAGGCCACAAATCACGGAGTGGCAGGGTGGGGACCTGAGCCTGGGTCTTTGAGGGAACAGGGCCTACGCTTCACTCAGGGACCCTCCATTGACCACTCACTCAGGGTCCTGGGGTGAGCATGAGGGCCCTCTCCCTCTAAGGCAGGGGAGGGGAATGTCCGGCCCTCGGGCCATATAAGGTCCTCGAAATCATTGGTCTGGCCCTGCCAAGGCCTTAGAGGGGAATTAATTAAATATTTGACCAAAAATAACAGGCCCATTTTTAAGTATAGTTTTGTATGACCTGTGAATGATGAAATATCCAAATGGCCCTTGGCAGAAAGATTCCCCACCCCTGCTCTGCAGCATCAGGATGGTGGAGAGAACCCCTTCTCCCCACCCGGGATACAGGTTCCACCACAGGGCTTCCCAGTGTGACCTGGAGCAGGTCCCTCCCCTCCCCTTAGCCTCAGTCTCCCCACCTACCAAGTGAAGACAAGAACACCCCGGGGGGAGGGGAGCTACATGGAGAGGAGCAGAGCACTAGTTAGGCACCTTCCCAGGCCCCCGGGCAAGGTCCCCAGCCCAGGCGCTCTGCAGCGCACCGTCCTGCTTCATTTCCCTCACCGCACTGCACACGTTCAGAATTATCCTATTCTGTTCATCGTGTGCTGACTGTCAGGCTCCCCACAAGGCTGCAAGCTCTGTGGAGCTGAGACCGTGGTTTTTTGTGGGTGTTTTTTTTTTTCTGAGGGGTGTGCCCTGTTGTATTCTGAGCCTGCTGCAGGGTGCCAAGCACATAGTAGGTGCTCAAGAGACACGTGGTGAATGAGTGAATGAATGAATGAACGAATGAGCTGGGCCTGGAGCCTAGGCCTCTCACCTCCCAGCATGGGGCTCCCCCTGCTCCAGGTGGTTGCGGGGGAGGGGCAGTGGGTTTAAGAGGAGCCAGAGGCAGAACCCCCCTGGCTGGAGGACACTGTCCCTTAGCACCCTAGGGTCCTGGGCCTCCAAGCACAGACCTCCCCCAGGCCGCTCTCACCTCCCCTGGGGTCTCTCAGGCCTGGCAGACTGCGAGCACCTGGGATCCAGCCAACACCTTGGGAGGATGAAGATCAATGGCCGGGGGCTGGCTTGTCCATGAGCCTGCCCTAAGGAGTCCCCAGTCGCCAGGGGTAGTCAGGGGCCTGCCGAGGAGCCCCAGTCCTTGCAGACCCACACAGACGCAGCTCACATGGTGGGACGGCCCTTCTCACAGGTGGCCCCCCTCCCTGAACTCTGGCCTGGAGCACAGTGGCAGACTGCAGATGAAGGGGCAGTGCCTGGGGCTGGGCCCAGCTCCCTCCAGGGACACAGATCCCATCAGCATCCTCCCTGGCCTGTGGAGGGAGGGGGACCTGCTTCTGAGGCTCACTGCGCCCCCAACAACCTGTGTCGGTGTGGACAGGCCCCTGCCCCCTCCAGGCCCGTCTCCTCATCTGTGACTTGGGGCTGGGCCAGGTGACGACTAATGCTGCCTCTGTCTCCACCCTGGAACCTTCTCTCTTGTCTCTGAACCTCCTCACCCCCACCCCTCGTACCCCTGGTTCATTATCGTACAATTTTAGAAACAAACTTGGCTAATTTCTTGGCTAATTTCACCCAATGGGGAGGCCAGGTGGGCGCCCGCTTCCTCTCCACCACCCATCCTAATGCACCGTCTGACACTTTCAATTTGCTTTTCAATTCCTCTACCATCCAAAATGACGATTAAATTTCCAGCGTAAATACAGCTTTACCAAGTGAATTAATCACGGTGAGGCGGGGCAGACCGGCAGCAGCTCAGGCATTAACCCTTCCGTGCCCACTGAGACCCCGCAGGGAGCCCCGAGGATCTGGGGGCCTCTGGGAAGCCGTCACTCAGAGCCTCACTGGCATCACCTGACCCAGCCCCTTTGGCCTCTGGGAGAAGAGTCTTGACCCAGTCACCCTCCCCATCAGGGCAGGGTCAGGGGACGCCAGCCCCTTGTCCCCTAGCGTGTTTTCTTCCTGACCCTCCAACCCTCCAGCTCCATGTTGACACAGGGCATCATGTGGGGGGTATCCAGGGTGTGACATTTTCCAGGTGACATATGGGGCCAAAGCTCCTGCAGGTGTGACGGCAGGGCCCCTATCCATGACCACAGAACCTGTGTTGATGTGAGGCAGCTTGCCGCCTCCTCACACAACCATCTCCATCACCCCTGTCTGCTGTGGCCACTCTTATCCACCCAACCAACAGCCATATTTGACCTTGTCGCCTTTTTTGTCCATCTCATCGACCCAACCATGACCCCACACCCAACCCCGTGACTCCGTGGCCTCCCCCATGATCTCCCCTCTTCAGCACCTGTCCCCCATCTGCTCCCCACCCACCAGCATCAAAATGCAAGTATTGCCCCATCATTTCCTGGCTCAGGACCCTTACGTGCTTCCCTCTGCTCTCAGATTAGGTCCCCGCCCTTCAAGGCTGCGAGGACTGGGGTGACCTGGGCCCCAGGAGTCGTCAGCTTCCCTCGTCCTGGCTGGGATGACTTATCCTCACCCTTCAAGCTTTTCTGTTCCCACCGCCCCCGCTCAGAGAACCTTCTCCGATCACTGATTCCAAATCTAAATTAGTTAAATTAGTTTCTCCCTCCTAAGATTTTCCCTCAAATCCATTTCCTTTACCCCAGAGCACTTAGCACGAGTTATAATTACACACTAGTTTGTGGGTTTGTTTAATAGAATTCTCCAGGGAGGAACCTGAGCTGACTCGATGCTGCAGCCCCTAGAACACAGCCTGGGACGTGTTGGATGCCAGTGAGAACTTATGGATGAATGAATGAATGAATGAATGACAAGCCCTGTTGTGCCCACATGTGTCAGGCTGAGGCTGGACCCTGACTCTGGAGTGAGGAGTGGGCATGGCCTCAGTTGGGCTCTTAGGGATGAGTAGGAGTTTGCCTGGCATTGACAACAGGGCTGAGAAGCACACCTGCCTCTGGATGGCTCCTTCCCAGCCACCCTGAGCGGAAGCCCTTGGCCTTTGGAATGAGTGATCAGTGGTTCCGTTCAATGGGTGTCACTGTGAATAGGGAAGAGCCCAAGGCTCGGGGTCAGCCCAGCCTAGGGTGAACCTCCTCTTCCTGGCACTGTGTGATGCTCACAGGTCAGACTCTCTGAGCCCCCGCCTCTCGCAGGGAGAACAGATGACTTCTTCAGAGTTCCATCAGCCTTGAGGGAAATGGACATGCCACAGTGTCTCCCTCCAGGAAGGAGAGGTACACCCCGGCACAGCCAGCCAGCTGGGAGCACAGGCGTCCCACGAGGAGGGGTAGTTGTGGGAGCCCAGCCCAAGGTGAGGTCAGGGGAGGCTTCCTGGAGGAGGCAGCCAGTCAGAGTTCCCTGCCACTCACTCCCACACTCCCATGCCTCTGTGTGTGCGTGTATGTGTGTGCACATGGGCCTTTCCCCTCCTCCTCTTGTTTCTCTCTCTCCAAGGTCCTGTTCTTCCTACTGCCACACCTCAGTATCTCTCTGCCCTTGCAGGAGGCCTGAGAGACACAACCCCGATCTAAGGGATGCAGCTCTGAGCCCTGGATGCAGGTCCAGGAAGCCCCTTCTAAGTTCCTCACTCACACACACCTCCCAGGCCTTCCCTGCCCCCCTCCCAACAGCCCAGGACAGTCGCTGGGCAGTGAGGGGAGAAGCTGGAGTTGGGGGTGAACTTCAGGGTCAGAGCCAGCTGGTGTGTTGTGTGGGGTGACCTGGAATGCAGCAGGGATCCGGCAGAACGTACCAGCCCCCCACTGCCCAATGGATGGGGCAGGGGAGGCAGCTGCCCTGAGTGCCACCAGCCCTGAAGCTGTGCCTCCCAGCCCACCTCGGTCCACAGAGTGGGTCTGTCTCTCCCCTTCTCTGAGCCTCCCTTTCCTTAGCTGTCAAATGGGCTCAACGATGCTTGTTCTGAGGTTGAAACAGGACCAAGAATAACACCAACACCACGGACAAAAATGGTTTGCAAGCTGTTGGGTGCCACGCCCACATCAGGGTATTGGTGATGCTGAGAAATTGGGAGTTGAGAGACCCAGTTCCAGGCCCAGCTCTGTCACTCAGCAGCTGAATCAGATCCCTCTCTGTCATTCATGAACTCACCACAGAGAACTATTCCACAGAACTTAGTAAGCACCTACTGTGGGCCATGCTTTGTGCAAGGGGCTAGGACATTGTGATCAACAGCCATCTGTGAGATGAGGGACCAAAGGCCCATCTAGAATGGATGGCTCCCTGAGGCCAGGCAGAGGGCAGGGCTGGGCAGGGCTGGGCAGTGGTTTGAGAAGAGAAGGCGAGCTGCACAGCATCTGGATGGGACGGGTGAGAGTTTCCAGAGAAGATGGCATGTCCCCACCCCGGCCCTCCTGCTCCAAGTAACCTCCTGGTCGGTGGCTGCTGTGACCTCGTCCTGCTCTGGGAGCCCTGGCTGGCGAAGGCGCCCTGACCCGCCATGGACTTGGAGCCTGACCCGTCTGAGCAGCGAGCCCCCTTATCCCTCTGTGTTCAGTGGGGAAACTGAGGACAGGGAGGGAAGCAGCTTGCTGAGACCACACGGCAAACTGGTGATGACTGGTTCCCTCTGATGCACGTGCTTCTGATGGAGCAACAGTCATGACAACGGTGATCGTGGAAGTGCTGGCCAGGCACATGCCCAGCACTTTGCAGGGGAGATTTATTTTGTCCTCACCACCTCCCCTTGGGTGGATGCACGAGTGGCCCCATTTTACAGACAAGAACACTGAGGTGCAGAGAGAGAAGGGCTGGTCCAAGGTCGCTCCATTGCAGCCCCTCCAGCCCCCGCAGCACTTCCCCAGGGGATGTTCCTGTGTCCTGGTGGTTACTTACTCACACCCACCCTTCCTGTGGCCTCTGCCCTCCAGGTGGTCAGAGGCTGTCTGTGTCACTCACCATGACCCCCAGCCCCAGCACAGTGCCCAGCATGCACCAGGCGCTCAGTGAAGATTTGTGAGAGGCTGTAGTGAGAACCCTCAGTTAGGGAAACCGGTTCCCCTGGCCCCAGCAGAGTGTTGGCTCACTGAGGGGGGGAGGGAGAGGGCAGGGAAGCCACCGGGATGCCATGCAGGTAGAACCTGCCAGAAGCCCACTCTCTGGGTGCTAGGGAAAGCTGTAATAGGGAGGTGATGCTGCTGTGGAACCGCTCTGTGAGGGGGGACGGTGCTGGAGAAACTGCTGGCCCCTGGGTGCGGCGGAGCTCTGTGCACTGCAGGAGCGGGGTGCTGGGGCGCTCGGTCTGCAGCAGGGGGTGCTGCAGAAGCCACCGTGTCACAGGGGCTGCCCCCCACTAAAACGTCCATGTGCACCATGGGACCTGGGCTCCCCAGAGCTTCTGCCATGGCCTGCTGAGCGAGGGAGTCCCCAGCCCCAGGAGGAAAAGGGCCCTCCTCCTGCAGTGTGTCTCCACTGCCCCCTACTGACTGCATGTAGCATTACGCCCACGGGGAAAGGGGACAATATTCAGCGGGTGGGTCCATGTCCCTTCCGCAGAGCAGTCAGCACAGGGTGAGTGGGCCCTGGCAGGCAGCACGTCGTGACCAGCATGTGCACGCCTTCGGAGACTCGTGTTCCGTTCGCACCCTCGTCCCCATCCTCACATTCCCGTTGGACAGCAAAGGAACTCTCCGTGTCTCTACCCGGTGAGAGGCAGCTATGTGTCTTCCAAGTAAATGAGACCTTGCTGCACTGTGAGGAGGCCCGCAGTCCCCAGCCTCATTGCTCCCGGCGCTGCCTGTAACTCACTCCCCAATCCATTCACAGTTCACAGGCTGCTCCATCACCGAAGACTAAACTGCCGAGTTAACTTGCAACCCGTTGTACATAAAATTAAAATGGGGGAGAGGAGAGAGAAGCGAGGGGCTGACATGTGTATGTGAGGACGAGCACGCAGCAAGCATGGGCGGGTTGGGCCTGGGTGACAGGGTTTACCGCCCACCCTCCTATGGACAGGGCTCTCACGAGCGCATCTAAAGGACTGGCTGCTTCCTGCTCCCCACATCCAGGCGGCATGAGGGTAGGGGCCCAACGCGTCAAGTTGTGAAAACAATCAGGGGACTCCTGCATACGAAGGAGCTGGTCCCCAGCAAACGGACCGAGTTACAGACACTTCCCCAGGGCAGCTGTCACCCCAGCAAAGCGGGTGGAGAGGGGAGTGGGCTCTTATCTCAGGTCCTCTGTTTCACAACTAGTCATTAAATCATTCACTCACCACCCATCCTCCCACCTCCCATCATTTGATGAGCAGCTACTGTGGCCCAGCTCTGCTTTAGGGCTGGGGGGTGAGGGGGGACATCAGTGGGCAGAGGGACCCGGCCCCTCCCTCATGGACTCACTGGGTGATGGGAGAGGTGACAGACACAGGCCAGGGGCTGATGAAGGTGTGAAGATAGCCCAACAGAGAAGAGAAGAGACTGCTGAGGATGGGGACACAGAACGGTGTGGAGCCAGGGAGTGACTGGGAGTGGGGCCAACACTTCAGAAAGTCATCAAGAGAGGCTTCAGAGCCCTGACTGGTTTGGTTCAGTGGATAGAGCGTCAGCCTTCGGATTCAAGGGTCCCAGGTTCGATTCCAGTCAAGGGCATGTACCTTGGTTGAGAGTACATCCCCAGTGGGGAGTGTGCAGGAGGCAGCTGATTGATGTTTCTAACTCTCTATCCCTCTCCCTTCCTCTCTGTAAAATATCAATAAAATATATTTTTTTTAAAAAGAGAGAGGTTTCAGGGAGGTGACATCTGAGCTGAGACCTGGAGTGAGTGAGTCAGCCTGTTCCTAGGCTGGGGGGCAGGGAAGGGTGGGTGCTACCCCAACTGTCCCAGTGAGACAGGTCACGGCCACCTTTGTTAGGGTTAAACGCGCGCCTTAGTTGGGCCCAGCATGCGACAACACTCAGCACACCAGAGCTGTGGCATCGGCACCCTTACACTTCAGTTACTATTGTCAGAACACATCAGCGCACCCTGGGCTGTCGTAGCAACTGAGCGCCCTGAGCTCCCCCCCCCCCCCGTGGGGTGCACTCCCTCCCCCCATCCTTGCAGGCTCGGCAGGCAGCACCTGCCAACACTCTGTCCTGTCAGGACTCTGGGGAAGGTCTAATTAATTATGGAAATCAACACCAGCGCCAGATGTCTTCCAGGGGAAGCCGCTCTGCTGAGAACGGGTCGGGGAATTCTGTTTAACTGCACTTGCCGAGCACTCTGCTTTTCACTCGGGTCACCAGGAAGACGGTCTATTTTCCAGGACACCACCTGGGTGGGCTGGCTGGAGCTCGGCCCCCTTGGCTCCCCTCCTGGGGTGTGTCGGCTCCTGGAGCTGAATGATGGCTGGGCTGTCCCTGGGGTTGTCCCTGGGGCTGCGCAGTGGGAGGGAGGGCATCATAGGTGGAGATGACACTGATGGAGCACGGACTGAAGTGCGTCAAAGGGCGACGGGTCTACACTCGTTTCCTCCTCATACCCTGTGAGGTGGGGTTAACCTCCCCTCTGGCTGCTCAGGTCGGGGCACCAGGCTCAGAGTGACTGACTCAGGCCCTTCCTGCCCCTGCGCCTCCCCTGTCACATGCAGGCCCTTGGCCCTCTCAGTCTCTTCCGCCTCTAGCCCAAGGCCTGGGATGACGCCTCTGCCCTCAAAGTGTGGTCAGCCGTCTCCTCAATGGGGGAGGAGCTTGTTAACATGCGGAGTCCCAGGACCCTCCTCCAACCCTCCCCAGATCCCAGAACCAGAACCTCTGGGGGTGCAGTGGGGGCCCCGAGCAACGTGTTCACCCCCCATGCTGGTGAGTCTGCCTCATGCCAGCCTCAGGGAACCATGTTTAGTTCACTCCTTCCCCACCTGCCCCAGACCCTGCTGCTCTGTGCCAGGCCCCGCTGTCCTCCACCCACTTGCCTGGTGCTACCCTCCCAGCACTGCGGCAACCCCCACTGCCTTTCTGCAGGACGTCAGGTGATGCTCCAAATGGAATGACTTGTCCAGGCTGCCCTTGACTCTGGCCCCATCCCTCATCTCTCCCCTAAACCCCAGCCCTTCAGGGGACAAGAGTGCAGATGGACACAGCCTCTGGGGGTCCTGGGAGGGGAGGCCCCTGCAGACCCTCACCCGGCTCCCCAGGAGGGACTGAGGGGCTGGGTGGTGAGCCCTGAGCCCAGCGCCTTCAGCTTCAGGTCCTGCAGCCACAGAAGCATCTGGAAACCCCTCAGGTGCCTGTCACTCAGCAGACCCGGCAGTGCTGACCCATCCGCAGCCCCTCTGTTCAGTCCCAGCCCTGCAGCCCCAGCAGACCTGTGGGAGCCCATCAGTCAGGGCCCAACAGGTGGCTCTTCCTTCCAGGAAACTTCCCAGCCTCCCTCAGGGCTCCAGGTCCTGTTTGTGGTCAGTGAGAGACAAAACTACCTGCCAATATTTGCCTCCTCACTTTCCATGACCAGGAGACGGGGGTCTGATGGAAAGTTCCGGAACCCCTGAGTCCGAGGTCCCTGAAAGTTGACTAAGTGTCAGGTACACAGACTTTATCTGCATCACCTTTGCTGCACCCTCACAACAGCCACTAGGGTGTAGCTACTCACCCCACATGTGGGTGAGGAAACTGAGGCACGGAGAGGTTGGATCTGGCCCACAACCACACGCAGCTGCCCTGGGTGAGGAGCAGACAGTGAACTCTCACCCCGTGGGCTGTCCTCTGGCGCCACTGCCAGCCCCTCAGGGGTCACGGGTGCACCTGGGGGAGGGGAACCGCATCCAACCGCCCAATGGACGCGTCTGCAAAGCAGGTCCTGGCTGCTGGGCCAGCTCCAGTGAAAGGCATTTCAGAGCCACTAAATCAGGCCTCGGGCTCCATCTGAACCCGCGAACTTATTCTAAAGATTGAGCTGTACCTCCTCTCCGCTGTGTAAAGTTTGAAATGGCCTTTGGCCAAAAGCAATAAAACTCTGACCTGGAAAAGTTAAAGGACTTTGAAATTACGAGCCGGAGCGCTGGCTGATGTCTGGGTGAGGACAGAGGACCACGCAGCAGAAGGCGAGAAAGAGGAAACACAGCAGCAATTTCCCTTCCAGGTTTCCATTAACCTCCCAGCCCGAGCCCTGACCTGTGAGAGGCTGGGAGAGGGAGAGAGGGGGGGTGCCTGGAGGGCCCAACACCAGCAGGGCACTCGCAGGGTCACTTTGCCCTTGAGGATCCCAGCCCCCTCCAGTAGGTGGCCATGCAGCCCAGAGCAGAGGAGACAAGAGCAATTGCTGACCCTCCAAGGCCCCCCCTGAGTGAGAAGGCCCTGAGTCCCCATGGGGGTGACCACCCCTGCCCTGGAGGCGCTTTCTGAATCTCAGAACTTCAAGCCAAGGGTTTTGGATCAACTGTTCACATCTCAGACACCGAACTTGACAGAAATTGGCTTGAGGGAGTCTGTGTGGATTCTCAGTTCCTCATTTGTTCTGGCCTAGACTCCACAGTACCTGGCAGAAACGCTTCCGAGTTTATGGATGGAGTTGCAGCAGATCTGGTCTAAGCAACAACGAAAACACACACTCCCCTCCCCATCGTTCATGATGTGCTGTCTTCCATTTGTGTGAGAGAGTGCAGCTGTGTTGAAACGACTGTCCTCCATCATCTCGCCTCAATGTCAAGTGCTTTCTCACCCCCCAGCTCTTTCCACTCATTGCCAAGCCAGGCGCTGGGGAAGCGGTGCCCCCTTGGGGCAGATGACCTAGAGCCGGAGAGTAGGACGAGACTGCATGGCCATCACAGAAAAGAGCAGGCAGCAGCCCCAGGGCCCCGCCCCACCTCCAGGACCAGTCCTGAGTGTGACGCAGTGGGCCTTGGCCTATGCGGGCTTCAGCACACTGACAAAAGTGGGGCGCTCAGATGCTACCTGTGCACCCCTGTGGCAGATGCCACTCACCCCTCATGGCACTCCTCTCTGACCTGGAACTCAGCCAAAAACTCCTTTTTGTGGCCACATGTCAAGCAGATACAACCAGGCAATGAGCGTAGCTTGTGAGATGAACGTGATCAGAACTGTCGACTCTCCCACAACACGAAACGTTGGTTATGGAGTCAGAGTCCTGGGCTTGCATCCCAGCTCTGCGGGTGTTCAGCGGGGAGGCTTTGGCCAAGAATGTTTGTCC
>PVJC01037414.1:0-17209 GCA_004026665.1 Murina feae | reverse complement strand
GGCTTCATATTCTCTAAAGAAGACTCTCCTCTCTCCTGCAGGGGCCATGGGGAAACCAGAGGGGTGGTCCTAGGGCAAGCAGCGGGAGCAGGAGAGAAGCAACCATTTAATGTTCGAAAGGGGGTGTGGGCGTTACTGGGATTTTCTGGGAAGACAGTGGGAACAGCGAGAAGGAAAAACTGGGTGGGTGGGGAGAGGCAGCTTATGGGTTATCTTGGTGGGAACCTATTCTTGTCTGGAAACTCCCGCAAAAGAAGGCTTGCCATTCTGTCATGGAGAAGACATCGCCGCACCCAACGCATGTCACTTCAGACACGCAAGGCGTACGCCAGAGAGAGGAAGCCCCCACGGAGCGCGGCTGGGAGGAGAATCCGGGCTCTTCTCCTCCTGCGTCTGCTGCTCCTTCTCCTGCCTCTGCTCCTCCCTGCACTGACACTCCAGGCCACCTCTCTGAGGGGCAGTGGATGGGTCCGACGGCCCTGGAAAGACTCCTCTCTGGGAGATGCATTCCTGGGTCCCTGCAGAAGCCGTGGCAACGCCCCCCCCTCTGCGCTGGGAGGCCTCTGCCTTGTGTGTGTGAAGAGTTAAAACGCTGGCTGGAAGCGATCCCTTTCTGCACACCCTCTCCTACCACCTAGCAAGGCCCTTCCAGAAAACGCCCTCCTCCATTATGCAGGAAGCATCCTTCTCGCGAGGCTGCCAAGGAACCGCGCGGGCACCCACGCCCAACTGGAACTCGCGTCCCTCTCCTCCCCTGGCTGGTGTGAGAGTTCTCTGTTCTCCATGGATACTGGCAACGCTGGATTAGCGATGCTGAAGAAAAAAGGAATTATCTCTACAACCTATTGTCTTAGGTAAGATGGTATCAAGCGCTCCAGATGGACCAATCTCTAAGAATGATTCCACTTCCCCTTATCTCTGACAGGAATCACATTTACATATTCTACTGGTGGGCGAGATAATGCGGGGATGATTAATGTCCCGCGATGTCCAGATACCTGTAGACTGTTTGATCAATGTCTCCCCAAGAAAATGTCTTTCAATCCGGTCGCTCCAAGCCCAAAAACCCGCGGTGATTAATGTCACTAAATGTTTGGGGTCGGTGGAAGCCGCGGGCTCGGTGCCTGCGTGCAGCCGCAGTAAAGAGGGGTCACGGGGGACTGGATTAGTCACGAGGAGAAAAAGTGCGGGCGTGGGCAATGTGCGTGCGCATGTGTGTGTGCATGTGCGTGTGATGTCAAATGTCCCCTTAAAGCGAGAGGCAGGCTCTCCCCGTGGGATGGCTCCTGCGAGGGAGAAAGACACGCTCCGTCTTTTCACGCAACTGTCAGTCCCGTTTAGGAAGCCAAGTGGGTCGGATGCCGTGCGCTGCCTTGGGGCTGGGAGAGAGTCTCATTTATTTCGCACATTTGTTAACCAGAAATATGTGGCCTCTCCAAGGGAGGCGCTAACACTGGCTGGCATAAGGGGACAAAGGCGTGGAGTTAGATTCGAGGCATGATTTCCTTATCCCTCAAGACTTCCTTAAATGTTTCCTCTGGATTCCAAGTTGGGGTGCCAGCGCCTGGAGTCGAGATGCCTCAGTTTACTCATCTGTAACCCAGGGGGGATCATGGAAGTCCCTCCAGGGTGGTTGGCAAGCTTCAGCGCCAAGACAGCTCTCCAGCGCTCCGTTCCGCGTTTGGCATTTGGCAAGGATTCGGTCAGTTCTCGCCATGGTTACAGTCCTTGTTCATCCTCAGACTGGCTCGCTGAGATGTCTCACACTCACACACGTCGCACGCATGCTTCCTGCGAGCAAGGACCCTTCCTTCAGGTTCTGCCTGACCAGGTTCCTCCTGCAAGGAGATCTCCTTTCCATTGGAAAATATCTTTAAGGGAAATTATATGCAGCCTGAGTGCATTTGCATAATAATATGCATATCTGAAACCTGGCGAGGCCGCCCCTCGCTGTGGGAGCTGAGGAGGCCATCTTCAGGAATGCAAATGACTTCGGGACTGCCTTTCCACACCCTGGACGGCTCTCAAGGAGCACACGTGGGTCGTGGGTCGTGATTAAAGGGCCAAACTGGAAGACGCTAGAGCAGCGGTTCTCAACCTGTGGGTCGCGACCCCTTTGGCGGTCGAATGGGACCCTTTCTCAGGGGTTGCCGAAGACCATCCTGCATATCAGATATTTACATGACGATTCATAACAGTAACAACATCACAGTTACGAAGCAGCAACGAAAATAATTTTATGGTTGGGGGTCACCACGTGAGGAACTGTATTTAAAGGCCCAGAAGGTTGAGAACCACTGCGCTAGAGGAATGAAGAAAGAAATTCCAGAACCACGTACGGTGGTCCGATCCAGAAGACGGAGGTTGGGAAGGACGACCCAGGGGTGAGAGTGGTGGGAATTTTTCCGAGGAGAGGGCAGGTCCTGGGGAAGTCATTCGCCCCCTCATCCCTTCATGCCTCCATTCATTCGACAAACGTTTACTGAAATGCCAGGTATGGGGCTAGGCGTTGGGATCATGTGGCAAGCAGGTCAGACCCAGTTTCTGCTCCCCCGAGGTTGGCATCCCAGCGGACGCTGAGGAAGGTTCCCCCCGGGGAGGCGTGGATGCGTCCTGTGGGGAGCAGGCAGCTGGCCTCGGCCTGTTCCTGGCTCTCGGCGCAACGCAGAGGTGCTTCTGGCAGAAACTCTGTCGGCGAGCCTGTCTTCTCCTCCCCTCTTTTCTGTCCTGTGTGGCTTTGGAACAATCGCACCCTCAACAAAGCCTTCTTCTTTGGCACGTGAGAACCAGACTTCCAAGCCCCCCCCGACCCCCCACAAGATGGTTTGAAAGGCAGGCCATCCCACCGTCAGCTCAGGTTCAACAAACACTCAGCGTGCCCGCTGCTCCTGTCCCCTGTGCTGAGCCCATGGCAGACATCACCAATCCATGGCGATGCTGCCTCAGACACAGTCAGACCCTCACAATCAATCCGAGCCAGCACGAGCGGGCTGGCCCTGGGCCTGTGCACGGGACGGGGGCACGGAGGTCTAAGGAGGTGGAAGCTTTCCTTGCCCATGGACACCATCAGAGGATGTCGTTGCTGAACTGCCCGTGAAACGGAGAGACCGCTATGCGATGACACGCGTTGTATCCAAGCTTGTCCTTCCAACAGCCACACCCACTTCCCACGGGCCTCCTCCCTCACCAACGGCAGTTCGGGGCCCCCCGCCTGGAACCCCCAGGGACTTGGAGGCCAGACACTGTGGCCGGGTTCATGCCACAGGGGCCCACAAACAGCCCTTCCTGAACTGTCAGCCCAGGACCAGCCTTGCATGGGCTTTGGAGTCCAAGCCACCGGAGGGGAGGGTACACCCCGATCCCGTCCTAGCCAGCGACGCGATGTAACTTCCCTGGGCCTGGGTCTCATCCCCTCCAACGTGGGGCAAGTGATAGCTTCAGACCAGCGACGGGAGCTGGCACTCTCCCCGCCTTGCACGTGGTTAGCTCTCAAGAAAGGGCATTTCTGGTTAGTGCGACTGTTGGTACCTATTTGCAGAAAAGCAAGCGAGCTCGTCGCGGGGACCAATGCCCCGACTGCCTGCTAAATAATGCAGAGCCCTGCCCCTTTCGACGGTGAACACTCAGAGGAAGGCATATGTGATTTTGCATTTTTCGCCAACAGGGAGAGAGACCCAGGAGGCAGGGTGGCAGCCGGGGACGTGCCTCATGCAAAAAAATAAAATAAAATAATAATAATAATAATAAAAATACACACTCGGTAAATGGGGAAATTATTTAAATAAGCAATCCTGAGGAAAAAAAACACGGAAGCCAATTTTGTTCCTAAGACAACTGATTTACAGCACTCTAGCTAAGAGCAGCTTTTAACTCGAGCCTCTGAGAGCCTATTCATTATTCAGCAAAATATTCAAGATTAATAAAGGTATCTTTAATACTAATATAGCAGCGAGAGCTAATATATGTAAAATAATTATTATGAAAAGTATTATCAATATTTGGGGGAATAATGTCCATGCATAATGAATGAATTTTGCCCCTGGGTTTTGGCTTATGTCTCGGCCTGATTTTGCATGGAGAAAATTCTGCATTATAATGAAAGGCAAAATGATCACACATTATAACTGCGAGTTTTTTTATCACTGCAGAGAAGGATCCTAAAACTGTCAACTGAACAGGAAAAGAATATTTATACCCCACAGAAGCGTGCATATGGTGAGATTTGTCATTGTTGGAGGGGTGGTGCGTACGCAGACACCCAAATGTTCTCACAACGACAATTATCGGCCGTGGAGAAATAAACAGACAGTTTTAAACAACCAAATACCGTAACAATTTGCCAACTTTTAGGCAAAGGAAGGGGGGCTTAGGTTTATTTCATTTTTTTTTCAGCCTTCACATTCCTGAGACTGAAATCCTTAGGGGTTTCTCCAACGGCCTATACGAGCAAAATCAGATACGAGATTATTTCCATTTTCATGAGCCACGGAAGATCTTTCACAATTTAGCAGAAGCGCTTTCCCCACCTCCACCCTCACCCCAAACTTCCAGTTAAAAACAACAACAAACAAAAACACATTCTGTTCAATAAAACGTATGGGCATCTCTCCCTGGATCAAACCCCATGAAAATAACAGAGGAAAATGAGGCAGCCATTCTTGCCTTCTAGAGCGAAGTAGAATCATGAGAGAGCGTACGAAAGGGGATCTCGGTGCTGAGCTCTCTGGTCTATTTCCCTTCCTTTACAGAGGAGGGAACTGAGGCCTGAACGCAACTCTCTCCCCGCGCCCCCGGCCCCTGTGCCCCCAGTTCACCAGGGCAACCAATGCGGGGACAGTGTCTGTGGCTGATGTCACCACCTACACACAAAGCCTGCACCTCCCCCATGGGGCAGGGCAGAGGCACCTGGGGGTGGGGGGGACCATGTGGAAGTTGCCCTTCAGCACCCTCAGCGCAGACCCCACTTTGAACCCCAAATCGACTGACCGCTGCTCAGCACCCTCTCTGCGCAAATCATGACGCCGGCTGCACCCGATTGAAACTGCAACTGTGCAGGCTTCTACCTGACACCATCCATCCCTGAGGTGGGGCAGGTACGGGCAGCATCATCAAAGAAAACAAAAACTCCCAAACACCGGCTAGCCTTGGAATTGGTGCCTGAGAACCCACGTTTCAGAGGCCTTATGTTTTGTGCTAAATGCCGACACTATAAATCTCGTGTATAAATCAGACTGGACTGCAGCCCGGTGAGTGAGGCCCGGCCAATTTATGGTGAGGCCCAGAGAGGAGTATCGAGGCCGATTTGTTTTGCCACCTGGCACGGACACGCAGAGGGGCCCTGGGGAGCTGGCCCGGACCCAGGGAACAACCCACAGGCCACAATCAATCAATCCACCTGTGACGGGCAACCCGCCTTGGGCCACGGACTCAAACTCAAAAACCACAAAACTAGGCTGTCGGGGAAGATTCTAAATCCCGGCAAGGAAGTCCCGTGTGGCAACGGCCGTGTCTTGTCCAGCTTCAAACACCGCTGATTATTATTACTAATAGAAAGAGCCTTTTGTGGATGTGCCCCACCTCTGTTATTCGGAAATTCGAGATCGATGTGAAATGTTTTAATTTTATAAATTTTGAAATGACGTAAACTTGCCTTCAAGAATCCCAAGTCATGAAAGGCATCCAGTGACTCTGTTACCAGCCATCCACTAAACTAATATCTAATGAATATCTACTATGTGTCAGGTACATCCTCTTGTGGGATTTACTATCCAGTGGGAGAGGCAGAAATGTTGGAAAAAAAAATAGGTCAGATGAGAATAACTGCATAGAAAAAAATAGAGAGTGATGGGGTGGGTTTTTAAAAAATATTTTTTATTGATTTCAGAGAGGAAGGGAGAGGGAGAGAGAGAAACATCCATGATGAGAGAGAACTAGCAATGAGCTGCCTCCTGCACGCCGCCTCCTGGGGGTCACGCCCACAACCCGGCCATGTGCCCTGACGGGGAATCAAACCATGACCTCCTGGTTCATAGGTTGACGCTCAACCACGGAGCCACTGAGGCTGGGCTCAATGGGGTGTTTCATTAGACAGGATGGTCAGGAGACATCTTGGTAAGTGGGCGTTTAACTGGAGATCTGAGTGCAGCACACGAGCCAGTGCAAAGGTCGAGGGTGAGGGCAAGTGGACATCTTCAAGGACAGCAGGGAGAGGGTGGCTGCAGTAGAACGAGTGGCAGCGTAACACAAGATGAGATCAGAGCCGGCAACAGGGGCCAGGCCCGCGGGAGAATCTGGCTTTGACTGCTGAGTGACCCCAAAGCTCAGGAAAAGTTGAGCAGAAGCGTGACATGATGTGACCTATGTCCTGAAAACATGGACTCTCCCACTGGGGGACAGAGAGCTGGGAAGCCAGGATGGAAGCCAGGAGGCGAGTCAGCACACTACTGCCATCGTCCAAGTCAAAGGCACCAGCAACGGGCGGCAGATCCCCCTTCTTCTACTTCAACCTCAGCTCGTACCCCAGGCACCTTTCTCTCTCACCACTGGACTCGCGTTCACAGTTGAACCTGCCCTGGGTGATGTGGAGAAGGGGCGGTTTCTGAACACGTGGTCTTAAGTCTGAGATTGTAAGTCCTTGTCCTTCGGAGACCAATCAAGGGCCCTGCAGTCCCCTTGGTGACATGACTTCCCTGGATCGGGGTGCATCCTGGGATGAGCAACCTTTCCGAGGAGTCACCGGAGAGCAGTTGGCTGCCCGGTGGTTTCGGCTCCTGGGTGCCAGGGTGTCAAGAAAGTCGTAGCGGAGAACCTCATTGGACCCAATTAAAGTGAAACTAGACTTCATTGCAAGGAGAGAGAGAGAGAGCACCTGAGCGCCCAGGAGAGAGAGGGTGGGGTCCCCCTACCGGGTCCTCTTCCGGCAAATCGGTTTCCAGTCCTGTGAGCTCACCGGGAAGAACACTTAGGGGTGATTACGGAGAGGGGAAGGTGGTGGGGGGTGCGCCGCCCCGACAGTGAAGAATGGGGCCAAATGGGAGCGAATGGACAAATTAATGATTAAGGGAGATTTTTTTCCTTCCCGGAGTCCTGTCCGGCCTGGCCTCCCAGATTTGAGCAATCTTTCACTGTCAAGAGAGGCTGGGAGATTGATTCAATTAAGATTAGCAGAGTCGGAAAAATGGCATGGGTTAGCCGTGATTAGCGGTGTCTTCTCTCTCATCTCTTGGTGGCGGTGGCCCGGACACGGGGGACAGCGAGGCGGGCTTCCGAAGCGGGGCGCGGGGACCCTGCGCGGGCATGGGGAAGCGGCGAGTGCCTGGTATTTTCTCCTGAGGTCTCTCTCGCACGTCCTACTTGGCGGTGACTTCCTTCTAATTAGCTCTTTCCTTTGGAAGAAGCAGGATGGAGGTGGGGGGAACTCTGAGATGCGGGGTCACCGCAGGCAACCCCTCCTTGAAGCAAACGAGTGTCATTGGAGGTCTCATTAATTCCGTGGCGATGCCCAGGCGCCCCCTCTCATCCTTCAGAAGGGCGGGCAGAGAACTCCCCTGAAGATGCGAGCATGTCTGAAACTAAGAGGGGCGCCCCCCCCTTCTCGGTCCCCCGCCCCCTGCACTGGCTGCAAAGAGCTCCATAGGCTCGAGGGCCCTGGGGGAAGAGACAGACGGGAGAGGACACAGCTCTGTCTCCCGTCCCACTGCCACCCCAAGACACCAACGTGCCGGGATCTTGGCGCCTGGGCGCAGCTTGAAGGCCTCAAATAGATGCGCTGGGCGGTGTACCCCCACCTCTCCACCCCCACGCAGGCCCCACGGTCCAAGAAGCTTAATGAAAGTGGGTCTTCCCAAGGGTGCCTGGTGGCACTGGTTCGCATGACGAGATCATCACACAGCCCGTGACACCACTGTGCTCCTGTGTCAGCTCAGAGGAGGAGCTGGTGCGACAGCTCTGGGGACAGAGGTCCCTCCGGGTAGGGGTGGCCTGGGAGAGAGGGAGCAAGGCGAGGAGGGCGGGCCCCGGCGAGTACTGGGGACTCGGATGCTCCAGGCGTGATGTTCCATGCATGTCCAAGGCCTCTCCCAGCACCACTGGCCCCAGTTGACTTTCAAGGGGCGTGCAGGCCCCTCGGGGTCAAGCTGCTGCCCCCCAGCTTCTGCACATGCCTCTCCTTGTGCCTAAAACAGCCCTTCCCAGCCCTTCCCAACGGCAGCTCTCAAGGCCCCTCCATGAGGAAATCCATTGCACCTGTCGGATGGGTTGTCATTCTGACGCCGTTGAATGCCTCTGGGGACGGGGAACTCAGCTCCTTGCGTGACCTGTCTCCCGTTGGCAAGTCCATCTCATTACGACGGACCTGCCACCCCCTCCCCATAACCTCTCCTCACTGGGCAGCCTTCTCCTCCTTGTCCCCCATCAATCTACGGGAGCACACGGAGGACTATTTGAAACGCAACGCTAGAGCCAGCGGAGGCACGAGTGAGTGTCAAGTTCACCGTCCACATTTCACAAACAAGCAAGCCAGGGCTCGGCCAAGGGAAGGGAAGGGAAGGGCCCACGGTCAGAGGGCAAGGGAGTCGACCCGAAAGGCCTCCAATCTGCTTCCCGATGACCCGGGTCGGGCGGGCGGCGGCGCTGGTCCTTTCCCCAAAGGCATCGCCGGGCCCCTGCAGACGGAAGCCAACGCCACGCCTGTCCTGCGGCCCCGTATTCCAGGGGCCAGCCGGCAAGATGGATGGGCTGCTAAGCGGTGTCATATTCTGGGCGCTCATCACAAGGTCCGGAGAGCAGGAAATCCTGCGTGTCTCCCCGGAGGAGACAAATGTGCTCTGGAAAATTCCCGGAGGACAGCGGGGCATCACGGGGAATCTCCGTCCACATGGCCCATCGGGCACATGTTGGACGAGAGGACAGGGCCCAGGCTGGTTCCTGGACCTTCCAGAAGTTTCCCAAGGCAAGGGAGTGTGTGGGGATGAGCCTTCAGGTGGAGAAGTGGCCGGTGGTGGTTGGGACATGGGGCTCTCGCCCGCCAGAGAATGGCTGCGTCCCCAAACGTCCTCCGTGGGGCGGAGCGGGACTTCAACGACACTGCTCCCTCCTTCTATGAAGAATGTGTCCCTCCGGCTCCCGTTACGGAGTCCTGGCCCCAGCGGACTCTGTTCCGAGCACGGAGGGGCCAGCGTCCTGGGAAGATGACCTGGGAAGACGTTTTTTTTCTGATGTCCCTGGGGTGAAACTTCTGAATCCAGACCCCTCCCAGATCGGCTGGAACCCCCTCTCCTCCTCCTCCGAGGCAGGCTCCCAGAGCCCTCTGGCTCCATTCAAAATCCCCTTTTCAGGGCCCTGGCAGTTTTATGGCCTTTAATGACCCCCTATTGTACCCTGATTGCCAATCAGGGCCCACGTAATGACCATGCAGCGTCACTTAGCCCTGATTCCGATGACAATGGCCAGAGCGGCCAGCGCGCTGTTTTGACATGAGCGGGGTCACAGGGAAAGTTTTCGGGCGGGTGATTTAAAGAGGCCGGACCAGCCAGCACCCTCGACATCTCCGTTGCTGGGACTTCGACAAAGGAATGAACTCTGAACTTTTCCTTTGACGGATGGAGGTCATTAAAACCGGGGCGGGGGCCCCTTCAAAGGCAGGTGTGGGCCAGACTGTCCCTCAAAGTGCCTAATAAAGAGAGAGCGGGCGATTGTCTGGGGTTCAGAGGACCGGGAACTTCTGAGCGATGCACTCAAGTGGTTCAAAGGAATCAATGAGCTGCCCCGGCCGACTGACAGGGGCCAGAAGTGCCGTGGGCTCCCTCTCCCACCCACTGAATGGGTGGCTGCCTCAATTGTTCCCACACAGGGGCCACCACAATAAATGCTTGGGGTCCTTTCACGGGTACCCAGGGCTCCGGGGTCTGACACCAGCAAAAAAAAAAAAAAAAAAAAATTCTAAGAAAGGGAACCTCACCAGCTCCCACTTTAGATTCATCCCCTTTAATAGAGTGCCGAGAGACCTCCAAGCAGCTTAAAATATTAAAGGTTTCTTGTAAACATCTGGAAGATAACATCTAATTACGAGATGGCGCTCTGGGTTATTAATATGTAATCAGCGCTAATCCCACCCAGCACAAATAAACAGCAAACAAAAGCACCGCCCTGAGCAGTAGCACCCCACAGAACTCAGGGGAGCCCACAGGGGAGCCTCCAGACCACACATCCCCACCCTCTCACACCCCCCCCCCCCAAAACCCCAGCTCCCATTCCCACCACCGCACAACCAGCTGGGAGCACATGCTGTCCCCGGGAGGGGCAGACGCAGCCAGGCTGACCTGGCAGTCGGCGGGGCACGTCGGTGAAATAAATGATCTGCAAATGACTGGAGTCGTCGCAGTTCAGCCAGGAAGGGAAATGAGAGCTCGGGGAATCTCGCCTCCCGCTTCTGTGTATGTGTGTATACACTGAAAGGTGCTTTTTGCCCGTCGCCAAAGGGTCAGGAGTGCTGATCCCTGAGGTCTGAGCTCCCGGGGGTGCCGTGGCCCTGGAGGAGCTGGAAGCCGGGTCCTGAGGGAGTGGCGCGCTGGATGCACCCACAGGGTCCCTCGCCCGGCGCATTTCACACGTGCCCGTGGGGTACGGAACCCAGCACCCCTCTCCTGCCAGGGTGGCGATGGTGATGAAGGGTAACGCCATCGGATGAGAAGGCCACACAGGGCCAACCACCAGGCCCGGAAGAAGCAGCTGTGGAGACAGACCCCCGAAGGTCCCGCCTCCCTAAAAGGCACCCACCAGGCCGAGCCACTTCCTGCGTGTGGTCCGAGGGGGGGTCGTGGTGGCTTCTCCAGCAGCTGGTGGTGTCAGCCCGACGGGAGGGCAGTGATGACGCGCAGCCCCTGTGACAGCCAAGAAGCGCCTGACAGATGGAAGTCGGTGATATAACCACGGTGCCCCCCCCCCTTCCCCAGCAGTTAGCCCCTCCGAGCCACAGAGAGAAAAGATGGAGGAGCCACAAGCTACACCTCCCTCTAGGGCCGGGGGAGAAGGCTCCGACCCTGTGGGGTAAGAGACCTCTCTTCAGCACCTACCAGCAGGGTCCCAGGGGCTGGGGTTTTGTGGGGACAAGGAGATGGAAATGGAGCCGATAATGACCCAGATAATAAATATTTTGAGAGATGCCACAAAGGAACACATGAGGTGTCGTAGCTCTCAGAACCTACGACAGAGAGATCTGTCCCGTCTGCCAGGTTGGAAAAGGCTGGGGAGGGGGTGGGGGGGACCTGGGCTGGGATACTGGGAGGATGCCCGTGTGAGCAGAGGGGGTTCAGGCAGAGGGAGCAGCACGTGCCCAGGCCCCCGAGACACACGGAGGAGGTGGCTTGGACATGCACAATGAGGACAAAGTGACTGGAGTGGCAGGGAACCCCTGTCCCGGCTTCTTCAGGGTCTCCTCATTATTTAAACATCGGGGTCTGAACAAAGGCGGGCACCCAGGGCAGAGAATGCACAGGCAGCTAGGACGGGCTGGTGGACTTCAGACTTCACTTCAGAGCCGAGCTGAAGGAGGGTGAAGGGAGAGCGGGAGGAGGGAGAAAGGAGGAGGAGGGGGAAGAGGGGAGGGGGAGGGGGAGTGAGAGGAGGAGAGAAGCAAAATGAGTTGTTTGGCAGGCGCAGTCCTGACAGAGGTCGGGGCAGAAACATCTGGAACTATCTGGAAGGTAGAGATCTAACCAACTCCTGGCCCTGCTAAAGCCGCCCAGAGGCACACCCCCACCAGCAGCTTCTGGTGGGATCTCCCCCACCTCGCCTCGTGGCCTGGGCAGGAGAGCAGCGTCAGCCTCCAACATGGAGGCACGTTCCTCGCTTCAGAAACCACCGCTGTCTTGACCACTGCTGACGGCTAACCCTTTCTCACCGTGTACTGCGGGTCAGGCCGGTGCCACAAACGTTAACCTCATGGACGCCGCGTGGAACAGCAGGTGTGCGCTATCATTCAGCCCACTTTACAGATGGGGAAACTGAGGCTCAAAGAAGCTACTTGCCCCAAGTCACGCGGCTTATAAAAGCGGGTCCGGCATTTCAGGGCAGGGGGTCCTAGCTCTGGAACCTTCTCCTTCAAGTGCCGCATGGCTCAAACCGCCCCCCCCTCTTTCCCTAGGAGACAGGAAATCAGAGCCTCGCCTCTTTCCACGGGCACCGAGCCCCGCTGCTCGCCTGGGTCAAGATGCAGAACCAGGGTTTAGCCGGAGACACTGCGGCGAGCAGGACCCAGGTTCGAGCCCCCGGGATGGCGGCTCCCGAGCCCCCACAGCATCCCCTGGCTCTGGGAGGTCCCGCCTTTCTCCCAGGAAACACCTCGGTTGTCTTCCTTAAACAGGGCCGGGGTGGAGCTCGTTTGTTATCTGGGGTGTGAAATGGAGGCTGACAACAATTCATACCGGCCTCCCGGGCTGCTGGGCTCTGACGGGAAGCTGTGTGCTTACTTCCGAGCAGGCCTCGAGGAGGTGGCAGCGGCCGTCACTCAGGGTCCCATCCGAGGGGAGGGGGAGAGTGACAGCGGCAGCTGACGGCCCCTCCCGGGCCCGGAGACGCCCCGTGATAAAGCGCCCTGCTTTGTGGGGTAATCAGCTCGCTCTCCATGCATTACCTCCTAATGAGCGCCGTGTTTAAACAAGTGTATAGAACGCATCTGTCCGGCCTCGGGACTCGCGGCTGTGTGACCAATTTCAGCATCTGAAAGTTAAATTAATGGTAAAGGGTTTAATTGTGAGTAAACAATACCGCATTAAGGAGCAGTAAACACAGCAGTGGCATCGCAGATGCGGCCGCCTCCCCCTGACCGTTAATAGCGCCCCCCGCCCGGACTCGCCGACGGGGCCTGCAAGGCCATTTGTCATCTCGATGGTCCGTCCCCTTCTCCAACATCATGTTGGCCCGCGGTCCGTGCCAGGGCCTGCAGGGTCTGTGCGCCGTGGAAGGTGGCAGAGGAGTCCTGTGCGGCTCCTGGGGAGGGAGGGAGGGAGGGCGGGCCCGGGGCCGGGCCAGCTTCCAGGCTGCAGCGCAGAGTGGGGCGGGAGGGGGGCAGACACCCCTTCTATCCAGGCAACCACGGCCTCGATTCCAAACCTGGTTTTAAAACACCCTGGGGTGTCTCCCGTGAACAAAGGATGCCTCGAAAGCAAATTAAGTTCCCTTTAATTAAAGATCATAACATACGCCGCGGAACATTCCGTCACGGCCGGGGAAGGAGGAGGCTGTCACATAAAACAAATAAGGCTGCACAGCTCAGAGCGTGTGAGCTGCCGGGCAGGGTCTGCGCCTTTCTGGTGTGTGCATCGCGGTCGGCGGGGCCACCTTGGAAACCCAGTGTGTCCGTCGTGTGCGCCGTGGGGTGGACGGGTCTCCCCACGGGGCACGGGGAGAGTAAACCCTTGGCCTCGGGAAGGGCCGGGCCCAGGTCCTCGCTGTCTCCCCGTCCCATCACCGCCAGGGGCACAGGCGTCTCGGGGATCCAGGCCCTGGGCGGAGAGGCTGGGAGGATCCCCATCCACAGGCTTGTGCTCGCTGCACCTTTCACCGTCCACACCTGGGAAGGCCTGTGCAGGCAACTGGCCGGCGACAACGCTCCTCCTGTTTGCCCCCACGCCCTGCACCCGGGCGGACACGTGTGCCATGGAGCCCAGCCCCTCTGGTGGACACTGGGCTGGGGTCGGCTGGGGTCGGCTGGGGTCGAAGCCTCCGCTCGGAACCGAGGAGCCCTCGGCCTACGCTCGCCGCAGGAAGTCCTCACTGGTTTTCCATATCTGAGCTGAGCAGATCTGTGTGCCTCTGGGCGTGTTTCTCCAGAAAGGGGTGTGAAAAATGGCCAAGATCGTGTATCCAAGGCACAGGGCTTCCATCTCTCTCCCTTTCAACACAGAAGCGGGTGGTTTCAAAGACAAAATAGACTCCTGTTTGCACACCCAGACTCCCGAGTCCGAGTCAGACGCCGGCTCCCCCAACGATCACCGCTTTACCCACCTGTGAAATGGGGTAATAACCGGGTCGCTGAGAGAATTGAACCCATCAGTGCACATCAGGGGCTCCCATCAGCGTGCGGTGCGGAGTAAGTGCTCAATAAACGTTAGCGCCATCGTGAGAGGCGCAAGGCGGGTGCACCTTGCAACAACACCTGACCGAGCCCACAGGTAGAACAGCTCGAGGGGAGGTGGGCGACACTGTGTGAGGCCCACCCGAGGCACCAGACTGCTGAATGAGTCAGTGTGTGTGCAGAGTTCTCTGCACTGCTCGGCCCAGGCCTGTCGACAGCCAAGGAAACACGGCGGCCCCAGGCCCCTGGCGCCCGCTATGCCACGTGACTGTGGGTGTGTGGCCATCCCCGCCGGCCGGCAGGCCTTCCCACTGCTCAGAACTCCGCGCTCGGTCCACGGGAGCACAGAAGTACATTCCTGGCCCAGAAAACCGGCCCCGCGTCCGCAGCGGCCCGCTAGCCTCGGTCAAGGGCAGAGCTGCATTCTCAGGAAGGCGCTCCAAAGGCACGCTCGTTGTACATGCTGAGCACGGGAGAGCCCGCATTTGTATCTTCTTATTCTTTAAATCCTTCCTGGTTTTCCATATTTGAACTGGGCAAATCTGTGTGCCTCTCAGAGACTCCGGAATTTCTCGATACTAATGGTGACAGGTTCGCTGGGAGAGGGCGCGCTGGCGAGGACCTGCTTGGAGTGCCTTTGGGAGCCACACAGGGCTGGGGGCGCATTGAGCGGAAGCCTCTTCCTCCTTCCTCCACTCTCTCTCTCTGGGTCGCCCTTTGGGTACCAAGCTACAGAGGCTCTGGGTTCTCCAAAAGAGGCGCAAGACGTCACGACCTCCCTTTGGCATAGACATACGTGGCAGGAGCCAAAGTGAGGGCCTCAGCCAGGGCTCCACGCTTTCCAATGGCCCCCAGGAGAGTTCCTGCCCTGTCACACCCACAGCTCTCGCCTCTCAAATCACAGCGACACCAGGAACACCAGGCCCTTCCTACTTTCTTGTACCTCCAGCACCCAGTAGGAGGCGCTATACAGGCAGACTAATTTAGAAAGCCCGTTTGCTTGCACTTTGGAAAGCAGGAGCTGGTGAGAAGACAGGTCAAGAGAGAGAGAGAGATCAAGAGGTCAAGAGGGAGAAAGGGAAAGAGAGAGAGGGAGAGAGGAGAGAGACATTGTACCAGAAGCAATGCTCACCTCTGTGGCGTCACCGTATCCCTGAAACCAGCGATCCAAGACCCCGAGTGAGGCTCAGACAGAAAGAAGACCTCCCCCATCCGAGACGCTCCCAAGACCACATATCTTTCTTTAAAAAATAATAATAATTTTTTTTATTGATTTCAGAGAGGAAGGGAGAGAGAGAGTCAGAAACATCAGTGATGAGAATCACTGATCGGCTGCCTCCTGCACGTCCCACACTGGGGATGGAGCCACAACCTGGGCACGTGCCCCGACCAGGAATCGAACCCTGACCTCCTGGTTCATAGGTCGACGCTCAACCGCTGAGCCAAGCCAGCTGGGCTCAGGAAGACATCCCTAACCCATGTTGGGGTCACAGACACACTCGGGAATCTGACAGAAGCTATAAACCAAGAAAGTGCATGTGAACCCAGTTTTGCGCACAGTCCATGGGGCGTATGGGCCATCCACGGGCCTTCTGTGAGTGACCCTGAGCCGGGAGGTCAGAGGAGGCCCATCGTGGGACCCAGCCTCCGTGCCAACTCAGCACCGGTCTCCAGGATCGGCAAGGGTGTGCCTGCCCACTGCCCACACCTGCCCATTGGCAGCCAGGCTCCAGGGTCCTTGAAGCCAGGAGGGCGGAGAGGGAGGGGGATGAGGGTGCCGCAGAAGCCGGCCTGTGGGACCTCCTTGGGGAGAACCTCTTCCCTGCTCAGCAAGGGTGTTAAGGAGAGCAATTAGAGGGTCCCAGTCGGACCTCACAGGTTCGATCCTTCCAGAGGGGGGGGGGCTGGCAGGGAGCTGGAGCTGGGGAGGCAACAAAAGGTGTTAATGGCCTGATGAGGGGCCATGCTGATAGATGACCCATTAGGGATGGCAAAGAGGTTTGATCAATGAGACTTTAATGCAAAGCGGGGCCTGGGGGAGAGAAGCAGCCGCTGGGAGAGGGAAGACCCTTTGTTACTAATGTGTCTGAAAAAAGCACTTAATTGAGGTCATAATAATATTAGCAGCTCTCATCGTCTGTAATTCAGCCTTATTTATTCCCGCCCGATAGTGGTCCTGTCAGGTGGGGACCGCAGGGGGCTTTTGTTGGAGTTGGGCGACAAGGGGGTGGTACCCCCCTTTCTCCTCTCTCTCTCTCTCTCACCAGCTCCAGTGGCTGGGCCACTGATCATCAAGGTCTCTCTAATTCACAACACGCTGTCTAGCTGTAGGCTCTCCGTGGAGAAATGGAAAGAGATGTTCGCCGTGCAGTCCAATGGAACCCTCTCCCAGCCTCCTCCGCTCAGGAAATCATGTTTTTAAAGGAAACCGTGAAGGGTGCTGCTAAAGCAACCTGCCGGGGGACAGAAACACTGACTCCCGTGTGGGTTTCGCACCCGGAAAAATGACACCCATCCTGCTGTTCGCACCCATTCTGCCTGCAGTCACCTGTGGTTTGTTATCTTGGCGAGCAGAGAGGAAAGCAGGCCGGGAGCGCGCTGAGCGCATGTATAATTGTGTGATTAGAGATGCGGGCGCCGGCGTGAGGATTCGAAATGTATGCGTCTCATAAAACCGCCTCATTAGTCTCCGTGTCTTAAAGGACACACTTGTCCGTAATGAGGCGCTCGCCCGCAGGAAGCGGCGCGGGGCGAGAGGGGACAGCGGCGGCGGTCGCGGCTGCCATCTCTTCGCAGGAAGGGGAAGGAAAACACTTAATAAAGATAATTGGGCGGCCGGGCCGGCTCCCATCTGGAATCTCCGTGCAGACAGACCCCGGGGCAGACGATTGGTCATTAACGGGGAAAATCACCCATTCGGAGGGGATCCGTTTGTTTTATAAATGACGCCCCACTTGAGCACAGCTTAACCGCAATCATCATAAAAGTCCCTCCGACACCCAGCAGCCAGGGGACGGTGCTGAGCGATCCATCCACTTGCTGTGCGTAATGGCCGGCCGGGGTTTCCGCTCAGCCTGCAGGAAACGGCGTTTGAAGTTTGGTGTGTGTGTGTGCATGTGCATGTGGGTGTGTGTG
>PVJC01037413.1:0-17230 GCA_004026665.1 Murina feae | reverse complement strand
TGCAGGAGGCAGCTGATGGATGTTTCTCTCTCGTCAATGTTTCTAACTCTCTATACCTCTCCTTTCCTCTCTGTAAAAATCAATAATATATATATATATATATATATATATATATATATATATATATACACACACACACACACACACACACACACTTTTTTAAAGATGCATATATATTAAGGGCACAGTTTGATATATACTTATCCCCAAATCAAGATACAGAATATTTTCATCACCCCCAGAAAGTTTAATGCATATCCCTTTCCAGGCAACCCCACTCTACTGTTCCAATGTTTATCCCCACAGATTAGCATCACCTATCTTGAACATCAGATTAAGTCATATTGTATGTAATCTTTTGTGTCTTTTTTCTTTGCTCAATATAATGTCTGCCAGACTCACCCATGTTTTATCAGTAGCTTGTTTCTTTTTTTTAAGAGTACATTATTCAGTTATTACTGTTAATTTGTCCATCAGATTTTTTTCCATTCAATATAGCTTTTGCATATATCTTCTGCATATCTTTGGCAATGCTTTATATGTTAAGTGGACTATTTTATCTCTAGCACTATCCTTTTAGGCAGGAGTGGTTCTCTCTCCCTTCAGGAGAAACTGATAGTCAGGAACCCAGCATGGCAGTCATGAGACAGTCTTCAAAATAGACAGATCTAGGTTCTCATTTCAGTCTAGCTCTTAACAGGTGGGTGGTTGGGACAGGTGATTTAACCTCTCTGTGACTGTTCTCCCATTTGTAAAATAAGGATAATAATACCTTCCTAATAGATATTTGTGAGGACTAAATTATACTGTACATAAAATGTTTGACACAATGGAAGCTAATAATAGCCTCAAGCTGGACTATAATAAACATTTTCCTGCTTCACACACTCTCAGAATTTGTAAGTCATATAGTATAAATGGGTATATATTTTCAGAGGTTTTTAAAATGAAGTTTGTAATTATATCTGGAAAAACCTAATTGTTGCATATTTACTTAAAATAAACTTTATTTCCTATGTAAAAAAAGTAAAGCCTTCCATCAGTTATTCAGTGCCAATTATATACTGCGTGTCAACTCTGAGGGGCTCTCCAAAAACTTAAAGATACACCCCTAGTTTTTAGAATGTTTTGTTTTGGAGGGTAAAATGATCAGCACAAAAATAATTAAAATACAAAGTATGGCCAATAATAATAATAATAATAATAATAATTATCACCTGTTAATGTCGTGATTAAAAGCATGATCTCTAGAGTTATACTATACAGTTCAATGCCAATAATATGATATTGGGCAAGTTACTTAACGTTTTTGTATGTTACTTCAATTATAAAATGGGAAAAACACCACTTAACCTAGCAGGGCTTTTATGAGTAGAGGAGTTAACATATGTAAATAGTTAGTACAGTACCAGCACATTAAAAAAATGCAGTGAGTAACAGTGAACATTATCAAACATTCACTATTTGCCAAGTACTGTGTTAAATGCTTTACCAGCATAATTTCACATAATTTTTACAATGTTGTTTCTAATATTATACCCATTTTACTGAAAAGGTAACTGAGAAGCAGGGAGTTTAGGTAAGAAGATTATATAGCTAGTCAAAAATATATGCCATAAGAAAAACATATCGATAGATGTGTTGATGATGATAATTGTACTTACCTTAAAGAGAATTAAATTAATATTTGAAAAGTGTTTACAACAGGGCCTCGCACATAGTAAGGTCTGTATGAGTGGATGTTAAATAAATACAAATTGCTATGGTGATTCTGAGATGGCAATAAATAACTGCCATGACGGAGACTAAGAAGGCTTTGGAACGGTGACACTTAAGCTAAATCTTGGAGGGAGGGAGGGACGGAGGGAGGGAAAGAAGAAGAAAGAAGAAGAGAAAAAAAGAGAGGCAGGAAGTGGAAGAAAGATCAGAGTAGGGTATGCAAAAAGAAAATATGGGTGTAAATTTGATTAGGCTAAAAAAAAAAATCTCCCCTTTTCCTCCAAACAGCCCCTATTTCTGCCAGCTGTACCTCAAAATATGTCATCATTTCTTTCATGCCTGTAGAATCTGCTCTCCTTACCCCTGCACCATCTACGTTACAATATTTATGGAGTGCCTCAACGTAGCCGACACTGTTCTAGGAGCTAAGGATACACCAATGAATGAGACAGGCCAAACCCCGTTCCTGCTCTGCACTACAATACTCCAGATTGGATTCCCAGCTTTCGGTCGGCGCTACTCCAGCCAGTGCATCCCCCCAGGGCGAGGGAGGCGGGCGTACAGCCCGGCCCAGGCGCCCCTCGCCGAGTCCCCCTGCGGCACTTCCCCAGCGCGCTCACAGTGCGCCTCAACCGCCCGGCGGGACGTCCCGTCCGGGGCCTCCAGCGAGGGCCGGCGCAGGCCTCTCCCGCAGCCCCGCCCGCGCCCCGCCCGCGGGCCGGAGGACGTCGCTCGGAGTCCCGTGCACACCCTCCTGCATGAGCACCTGCAGCAGGGCGGCTAGGGCTCCCCCAACACCCCACGCCGCTGTCTTCCTGGGAAAACCGCCCCTCCGGCTCTCCAGCCTAAAAAGCCGCTCAGACCGACGCCTCCCCAGCCACGCGGCAACCCGAGGAGCAGGCGTGTCCCCCTCCACCCAGAGGGGGCCGGAAGGGGCGGGGCCTTCGCGGGTCCCGGGGCCGCGTCTTGCCTCAGTTGGCCGGAAGTAGCCCCGCGAGCCGCGCGCGCGCGGACGAGGGCTGAGGCTGCGCCGTGGCCGCCCTGCCAGGCTTGGGCGCTGGCCGCGTGGCGGTCACTGTCCCGCGTCCTAAAGCGCTGCCCAGCGGCCACAAAGCCCCTTCTGTCTTCTTCCTAGTCCTCCTCCCGCCGCCCCAGCCGCTGTCCCGCCCTCCACTGGGGTTTGCCCGGCGGCTTGCACCTGGCTGCCCGAAATTACGCTGCGGAAACCCGAGGGGGGGGGGGGTCCCTATCCTTCAGGCTAAGACGGTGAGCCCTGACCGCCTCGCAGGAGGAGACTCCGAGGCCCCACCTGCAGGAGGGCCCCCAGGAGAACCTTGGCGCCCCGAGTGGGAGGGGCCCCGGAGCCCGCCCTCACCGGGAAAGGCGCGGGGATGTTAGCAGCCCAAGCCTCCGCCAGGCCACCCGAGGGTGGCGGAGTGGGTGCGGTTCCTGCAGGTGAAGGACCAAAGGGAGAGTCCCATCCTTCCCTCGCGATGGGGAAATATGTCATCTGAGACTTAGAGGGTCTTTTCCCTGAGATCAGCGCTACGCCTGACATCCGCGGGTATGTCTTTGGGTTTGAGCTGGAAACAGCCGGGCCTCAAGCACCACACAGATCTTGATCAACAAACTAAAACCTCTTGAGGAGGAGGAGGACCTGGGAGGAGTGGCCCCAGGTTGGGTCCCTTAATGATGGTCTTGGGCTTTATCCACATGAATCAAGGCAATAGCGCCAGGGAGGCACAGGTCTGGGAGATGCTGCGTCGGTGCGGGGTGTGGCCCTCCGAGTATACAGATACCATCTCTACCTCTTGCGGCACCCGAAGAGGCTTATTATGGAAGAGTTCGTGCAGCAGCAATACATCAGTCACAGCCAGGGGCCTCGCACCAATCTACTAGGTTGTTCATTTCTCTTAGAAACCTGGAAACCAGCAATTTGGAAATCTTGGGTCTTGTGGCCAAGCTCCATGAAAAGGAACCCCAGCGCTGGCAAGTGCAGTACCGTGAGGCCCTGGCAGGTCAGGTCACCAGGGTCCGAGCGAGGCCAGTATGAGGGTTAGGGTTAGGGCCAGAGCCATGCTAGGGCTGGCACCCACCCCCGTGTAGGCTGAAGAGAAGTGGTCAGCGAGGGAGAGGGGTCCTTATGGAAGCTAATGATTGAGTCTGAAGTGTTATAGGTGAGGGCAGGGTTATTACTTCTCAAGGAGATGTATTTGTGTAACTCAAATTTCAAGTTTTGTATCTTGCCATGTTTTGTGACATTCAATATACTCCTAAATTGGTGTTTATTATAAATGAGATTGGGGTACTTTTTCTTGTTGGGTTTTTTGTGAGTAGAATTTTGATGGTTTTGTAAAATAGTTTGAAAAACTTCGTATTTTATCCCATTGTGCCCAGCCAGCACGGCCAGGTTCAGTGAGCAGGAGGAGAGGCGGTTAAGGATTAAAGAAGACAGACAAGAGGATACAGCTGGGGCTAGGTCAGATCACTGTGCCTGGAGGAAGAAACAGTGACCCAGCCTGCAAGCCAAAGCTTTATTTCATAGTCAAAGCACACAAAGCAAAACAAGAGAAGTGGTCATCATGTTTACAATGTTCTTGTGAGTTTCACCTTGTTTTGGCAGCACTTGCTGCACCTCCCACTGCCCATTAACTGCCTAGGAAGGAGCAAGGAAGGACTATAAGGTCAAGCTTAATTATGCTAGGAGGGCTCTGCCCTCCAAGCTGGGACTTGTTTGTGGCTCTGCCACAGGTCAGTCCCAGGCTTAACCCTGTAGCCACTCCCTAATCCCATGATCTAAAACAAATTATGCAGCATAGTAATACTGTACTTTAATGGTTCCAGGGAGCTCTGCAATGTGATGATCTGGTACCAGGAAAAATACAGCTGATTGGTCAACAGCTTCCCAACACTTCTTGTCTATTGTATAAAGAAAAAAAAGATTGATATATACCTCTATTTGCTTAGCTATTATAGTATCTAGAGAAAAATGAAAATGCGATAAATTAGAAGTATGCTTTAGTATACTAAATAAATTAAACATTTTGCTGAGCATTATCTTTACTGTGGTGCACTATTTGGGGCCTTTGGGGATAGAATGTTGAACAAGATAAAGGGCCTACTTTTCAGAACTTGACAGCAAATAAATAAACCAGAAATTGCATGCAGTGAGTTAAAGGCTACAGGGGGACACCTAACTCAGCAGGAGTAATTGGCTGGGGCTTTGGTCAGGCTTTGGGAAGAGGTGAAATGGGGTGGGTCACAGGAGAGGAAGGTAAAGAGGAAAAATACTTTGGGGTGGGAAATAGCATTCAAAATGACTTAGGGCCCTGGCTGGTGTGGCTTAGTCGGTTGGGCATTGGCCCAGTGCCCTGATCCATGTTTCTACCTGTCACTTTGCATCTGCCACTTCCAATTTGGAGGAGACTTTGTAAGGCACCCCTCACATTCTTGACTACTCATGAAGAGCCATCTACAAAGTCGGGCTTCTGCAATGCCTACCATCGTCACTCCAGATAAATCCTATAGAATGGGTACATAGAATAAAAGGGAACCTAGAGATAGGTATTGAATTATGAAAATGTGCTATAGCTACCGTATACAGAAGAGCTGCTTTCTACTTTCTTTTTTAAAATATATTTTTTATTGATTCAGAGAGGAAGGGAGAGGGAGAGAGAGTTAGAAATATCAATGATGAAAGAGAATCATTGATTGGCTGCCTCCTGCATGCCCCACACTGAAGATTGAGCCCGCAACCCAGGCATATGCCCTGGCTGGGAATTGAACCATGACCACTTAGCTGAGCCTCACTGGCTGGACTCTACTCTCTTTAATGCCAATTTTTTTCTGTTTGTAGTTGTGTCCAAATAACATTTCTGAGTATGTTAAGGTTAGCATGGAATAAAACACTTTGAGACACAGACCCAGTGATCCAAAAATTCAGACTGATACCAAAAGCTGTAAGTATACCAAAAGCAAAAAAGTTAATTAATGCTTAAAAATAGGACTTCTGGGTAGTTTATAACTCACTAAACAAACAAAAATATAGAGTGTCCACTATATGCCAAGGACTTTGCTGAGTTCTAAAGATGAAAAGGGGAAGGTTGGCCTTACCCTCAAGGATTGTTAAGGATGATAATTTCTCACATTCGTATTTCTCACTGTTGCTGAGAGGTCAGCCGTGTGTGTGCACCTAAAGGTCAGATTACTTGGCGATTTGCCGATGGTCAGCAAACAAGCACCAAAAGTACAACCCAGCTCCCTTGCCCCCGAATTCAGTGTGTTTCATTCTAGCACATTGTTCCCCATTCTTGCCTTCCAATATGTTGTGTGTGATTTTAGTCATCACAGCTCCAAAACACAGGCAAGGCATGTGTAATTACCTCCAGCTGCCCCTGCAGACCTTATGCGAGTGGGGTAGAGTAGAAATAATCCTCATTTCACCAATGGCAGAGGTGACTGCTGAAGGTCAAAGGCGTAGTACCTGGCAAAGACAGAACTAACAACAGTAACCATTTATTAAACATCTACAGGCCAAAGGCATTTTTCTTTCTAATTTTTTAAAATCCTCCCTCAAGGATATATTTTTATTGACTTTGAGAGAGAGAAAGGGGGAGAGAGAGAGAAGTGAAAGAGAAACATCAATTGATTACCTCCTATATACACTATGACCTGGGATCGAACTTGCAACCTTGGTATGTGCCCAGACCAGGAATTGAATCTACAACCTTTTGGTGTACAGGACAGTGCTCCAACCAACTGAGCCACTCAGCCAGAGCTCTTCCTACTGTTCACAACCACATTGCAAAGTAGGTATTACTAAATACCTCCATTTTACAGATGTTAATCATGCTGATACTTGCCATTTCTTCAATACCTAAGATGAGCCAGCTTTTTTAGGCTTTACATATGTTTTAATGATTTTTATAACAATCTTACAGGATATATATCTGTTCCATTTTGCGCTAAGCAAACAGACTTTGATAAGCTCTAAAGGTCTCACAGATAGTGCATAACAAAACGAGGAAGTCTGACTGAGTAAAAAGCCTGCATTTTCCATTATTTTACATTTCTTTCATCTTGGGACTCCTTCCAGACTCTGGCCTTCTGTCTCCGGACTTGTGTTCTTTCTTCAAAGACTGCTGTCTCTCTGGAGATACAAACAAAGATTGTGTAGCCAGAGCAATTACGACACATACTGGCCTGTAGGAGGTAAAAAGGAGGCTAAAATAAAGTTGGAGAATTATCTGTGAACATTGATCCCAGCTCTGCCTACTTTCTCTCCAGTGTTTGCGAAGTGCTGACTACATGTAGAATGTGTATTTTTGCTCAAACTCAGCATTTCTGCCCTTTTAGCCCATGTTCCCTCAGCCTTTCAGTATGCTCTTGCCACTTAGCCTCAAATTAAGTTTTTCATGCCGTGCAACCATCAGATAACGTTTGTGGACCTGCAGAGATGATTCTCAGCATGTTTTCAGATGGTACAAAGAGCTGGCAGATGACATACTCTCTTCTCAGAGTGAAAGACCTCCCATGACACAGATGCCATCAGCTTCTCAGAAATACTCAAAATCTGGCCTCTGGGCCCATGTGTAGAGCAGATATTGGCCATGGTGAGGGCAAGAGATGAATTCTATTGTGTATGGTCATTCAAATGAGGGAGAAGGCAGGCCTGGATCCCCCATTTCCTTCCCCTTCAGCCACAGATAAAACTAAATCTCCCTGGGCCGAACACTGAATGGGGAGAGCAGTGTTTGCTGGTTGGTCTTCAGAGGTTCTTAGGGAGCAACCGTGTTCCTTTGGGAAAATGGGAGTGGTGGCAGATGGATTGCTCCAAATCATACTAATTATATTATGACTAGAAAGCAAAAACAGTAACGGAAATTCCCTTGAAAACTATGAGTCACGTCTTGGACATCAGGAAGGTCTCAGGGCAGCCACAGACTACAGATTTTGACACCAGAATGAGGACTTCTGACCTACTGGAGCTTGGAGAAGGAGTACATGGAAACAGGCTGAGGTTGATTATAGCCCTAACATCTAGCAGGCGCACAGTGCTCCAGAGGTGGCAGCTCATTTACAGCCCTGCAAATCAGGCTGCGATTCACAGGCTCAATCACAGTTTCCACTAGAGATAATTATGCTTCATGTGTTGGTCAGGGTGGCAATTGGTGCTTGTGCAAATTATTCCTCAAATTGTACAGCCCAGCAGAGATGGCAACAATTACCTCCCAGCAGAAACATAATGTACTAAGTAAGAGGTTAGATATTCTGAAAAATGTCCTAATCAAAGTCTTTTAAAAGTCATGACTGTGAACTGAAGAATACAAACTGAGAACTGAAGTTCTAGGAAAGTTTAGTGGGTGACTGGAATGGTGGTCAGCTACAAGCCACAGCCCACACCCCATCCTACCAGCTAATTGCAGACCCTGCTGCCCAGTTACCAAGCCAGTCATGACCGATCACACTAGCAGCCAACGTTTATTAAGTCTTGTGTGTCAGGCATGGTGCTAAGTAAGAAAACTACATTGTCTTACGCATCTGCACAGCATTCCCGTGAGGCACATTCTACATTTGCCAGTATTACAATACTTTAGGGAAACTGCAGGGACAGAAAGATTCCGTTCTGCCGATATATAAGTGAAATGACTTGTCCAAGCTCATGACATAGCTAGTGAGCAGCAGATCCGGAACTTGAACCTAAGTCTTACGCATTCTTGCTGGTGTCCCACCCTGTTGGTCTTCAGAGGTACTTAGGGAGCAACCAGTCTTCCTTTGGGAAAATGGATGAGAGAGAAGGAAAAGAGAAGTTGTCGTGCTCATTTATACCATAACCTAGAGCCTCCAGGCTGGAGAGTAGAGGCCATGAGAGGGGGAGAGGCAAGCTGGCTTCTCTGGTTGTAGGGTCATGGGCCTTTTGTCACAGAAGGGACCTGAATTAGAAGAGGAATCCATTTTTGAGGAATGATACCTGTGAGCAGTAGCTCTGTGGTCCCTGCAGTGGGGGAATCAGCACTAGGGAAGCAGCAGCCCCAGCCTGAGCTTATTCAGGAGGCCTGCTGGGCGTTGAGCCCAATGAGAGACAGCCTCTTTTCCCCAAGCACAGGACAGAGAGGACCTCCTGATAAGGAAGCTCTTGGCCCCTGAAGCAAACATTCCACTCTCTGCTATGCAAGAGCTTGTGGCTTCAGCTGAGTTACCCAACCTCCCTGAGCTTTGGTTTCATCTTTAGACAGTGATAATGCTATCTCAAAACACTGTGAAGACTGAATGAGGGAATTACTAAACACCTACTCTGTGCCCAGTACATGGTAACTATCTAATATAATAAAAGAGAAACATGCAAATTGACCGTTACCATCAGCCAATCAGAGCGGCTGTATGCAAATTAACCCGGCCAACAGCCATGGAGCTAGAGCAAACCAAAGGCTTCTGTTGCAACTGCCTGCCTAGGCTGGCTGAGCCTCTGCTCACGGCCACGCCCACCAGCCAATCAGAGCAGCTGTATGCAAATTAACCCAGCCAAGATGGAGGCTGGCAGGGCGGCTCTGCACTGGGAGCCTCCATGCCGGCATAGCTGTGCCAGGTGTGTCAGCTCAGTGGGAGCGGGGGCCTGGCCTGGGGCCTCCTCGGGGCGTCCAGGAGCAGCTGTCCTGGATCTGCTGCCTAGCTCCACCCCTGGGAGTCTCTGAGGAGTATCCAGGAGCGCCTGTCCCAGGTCCACTGCCTGGCTCCACCCCCGGGGGGCCTCCCCGGGGCATGCAGGAGCACGGGGCCTCTGCAGGGTGTGCAGGAGCAGCCGTCCTGGGTCTGCTGCCTGGCTTTGCCCCCTGGGGGCCTCTGCGGGATATCCAGGAACGCCTGTCCTGGGTCCACTGCCTGGCTCTGCCCTGGGGGCCTCCGCAGGGTGTCCAGGAACATCCAGGGTCTGCTACCTTCATCCGCCCCCCAGGGGCCTCCACAGGGTGTGCAGGAGTGTCTGCTGCACAGTGCAGAGAATCCGAAGCCAGTTCACTGCCCAGCTCCACCCCAGGTGTGTTTGCTCAGCAGCAGGGCCCCACCAAGGGATTCTGCACCAGCGTCCGCCCCTGGCTTGCCACCCAACTGTGCGCCAGGAGTGTCCCCTCAGCGGTGTGGGCCCACCAGGCGTGTGCAATCGTGGGCCCTCCGGTGGGAAACGTTGAGGCCTGCACTCACCAGCCTTCCCACCTGCCAGTGCACAAACCCTGAAGGGGCTGTGGGCAGCCTGAAAATGGCTCTCAGCCCCTCACCCAGGCTGGCCAGGCATGCCAGCAGGTGGACATCCCCCCCCCCGAGGTGTCCCAGACTGCAAGAGGGCACAGGCCGGGCTGAGGGACCCCCACCCCCCAAGTGCACAAATTTTTGTGCACTGGGCCCCTAGTTATTATATAATGAGCTCATTTAACAAATTTTTTAGCATCTTCTTTACATACTAGGCATACATACTAGGTAATGTGATTACAGCAAAGGACAAAATAGACAAGAATCCTTGTCCGCCTAGAGCTTACATACAAGTGTAAGGATATAGATAATGAGAAAGTATAATACGTACATAGCATATTGGATGGAAATCTGTCTATGTCATAGGGATAAATGAAGCAGGAACGGGGAAATGAAGCTGGAAGGGTGTGCAACAAGAAATAGCCTGGTCAGGGAAGGCCTCCCTGAGAAGTGGCATTTGAGTCAAAACTGAAGGTGATGTGCAGGGAGCCCACAAGCTGTCTGGGTGATGGGGGAGAGGGCATTGGCAGATGAAACAGTAAGTCTGACAGCCCACGGTGGGAGCAGGCCAGTCGGGTTCTGGGAAATGGCTTCTGAAAGCAGAATGAGTAGAAGGGGAGGGCTCACGTAGGAGATGAGCCCGTTATCCTGAACAAGCTTGCAGAGCTGGCACAAGTACCTAAAACGAGGAATAAACACGGATCTGCACCCAGGCGTTCAGCAGGGGAAGACACAGCAGCCTTAGGCGGTGCAGAGGCTTCCACTGGGCCCAGAAGGAGAAGGAAGGGAAAATACCTTATTATTCATAGCTCTTGCTTTTTCTAATTACAAATGATTATGGTGGAAAATTTGAAGAGTTTCATAGCAATGTAAAGAAGAAAATGAACTGTCTAGAATACTGGCACCCAGAGGCAACCATGGTTAACAGTGCAGTGCGTATTTAGTTTTCGCCTGCCTAGGGTATAAGTGATTTGTTGCTACTTTAACAATGAATTGCAACAACACTGAGCCTCACTCTATGTGATACTCCTTCAAGTATTTCTGGGAGCTCCCAATGGGTCATCTCGAATGATGTCACAAACTCATCTCTTCACAGCAGTCACCATGTGGGGCTCATGGAGGCCACTGCTGGAGATGCTCCTTATGGGGTCCCCCAGCATCGATGGCTGCTGCCTCCTCTGTGACCCCAGAATTCTGGAGGGATACTGTACAGAGGTTGACAGAGTGTCCTTCTCCCCAGCTCTGTGCCAAAATATACCACCTGGCTCCCAAAGCAAGAGTTCCAAGCCCTCTCCAACATCTTCAGGAAGGTTGTAATCTCTTGCAAGCAACTCGCCAAACTTTAGCTGAAAATAGTCACCTCCACAAGGACCAGTCCAGGCTCTCTGCACAATTCCTCTCCACATACCTTAGATAAAAAGGGAAGGAACAGGCAGTTTCCATCTCCCAAGTTATGGCTATTTACATTGCTGAACCAGAACAGTGAACATTACACTCAGCTGACAGTGACTGCACTGTTTTAGGTTTCTGTTGGTTTTCCCAGAACAAAGCAGAAGTCTGCCCCAAGGCAAACTAAAGTCTCTACCTCTAGCAAACTGCTTACAACTATGGCTCCCTTTCCCCTACTTTCCCCACCTCTCCTCGTCATGTTTTCAGAATGTTACGGTGTTATCTACAGTGGCTAGAATTTAGGTAAAAAGTTGGAATGGGAGAAAGGAGTCCGGGTGGGCAAGGGCAACAATTCCAGCAAAAGTAGGATAGCAGGTAGCAGTATGCTGGGAACCACAAGGGGATCAGTTAGGTTGGAGCAGAGAGTGTGTGGAGGAGAAGCAAGGAGAGGGTGCTGAGGGTGGAAAAAGCAGCTAGGGCTAGAGGTTGAGGGGGCCATGAGTGCATGGCGGTGCTTTAGGACAGCGGTCGCCAGCCTTTCGGACCTCACGGACCACCAGTGGCCCACGGACCACTGGGTGGCGACCGCTGCTTTAAGAGGTGGACCGGCTGGTTGTGAAGGGGGAAGCTGGAGGCAGGAAGGTCAAGTGGGAGACTTTGGCAGTAGTACAAGTAGGAGTCAAGGACAGCCTGACCAGGAAAGTGGTGGCAGCAGGAATTGGAGTGGGAAAGGACTGGTTGGGGGAATAAGTTGAAATGATTAGATAAACTGATTAGCTGTGGGAAATGAAACAGAGGGACATGTAAGGGATGACTCAGCAATTTCAAGCTGGAGTGACTGGCAGAATGCTGGAGTCCTTTATCAGGACAGCTGGATGCCCAGGGGGAGCTGGTTTGAGATCAAGAAGATGGATAGGACTTCAGGCACATTGAGTCTCAGTTGCTCAGTTGGACATCCGATGGATTCTTAGAGATAGAGCAGTGGAGGCATGCTGAGGCTAAAGGCAGACACTCTGAGTCATCCTCTTAGAAAACATAGCCAAAACTATGGACTGTCTCCTTGGGAGAGTTTAGAGGGAAAAAGCAGAAATTTGACCCATCTCTTTTACTTAAAAAAAAATTATTTTTCTAGAGAGAAAGGAAAGTGGGGGGAGAGAGGAGGAGAGAGAGAGAGAGGGAGAGTGAGAAAGAGGGAGAGGGAGAGAGTGGGGGGGCGGGAAGCATCGATGTGAGAGAGAAATATATTGATCGGCTGCTTCCTGCACGCCCCCTCCTGGGGATCAAGCCAGAAACCCAGGCATGTGCCCTGACTAGGAATCGAGCCCTCAACCTTTCAGTGCACAGGATGATGGCCAAGCAACTGAGCCACCTGGCCAGGGCCCATCTCTCTTCTTGCTGTGTGGGAGAAAGCAAGAATCTTGGAAGTTCCAAGCAGATTACCCAGAATGCAGTCCTGCTCCCATAGTTCCCTTTGGTGGTCGGTCTGTGTCCATCTTCTAGATTTACTTCTACAAATGACCTGGAGGATAAGAAGGAGATCTCAGAGGAAGCAGCATGGCCAGGGCTCAAGAAACCAAGAAAAGAGAAGCTGCGCATTGTTGTAGGTGGGTATCAACTAAGGGGTGACCAAGAAGCTTTGTGTTCACTAAAACCAGAACTGTGAACAGCAGAGTCACTGCACTGAAGGGACTCGTGACAAACCTAACCAGGACTTACGTGGACCAACTCATGGGATTCCAGACTTATTTCCTGAGGAAGGAAGGTTCTCATTCAGGGAGAACCCATTCAGACCTTGGACACATGGGGCACCTCACCAAACAAGGGGGACCTCGCCCAGACACCAACACAAGCTTGGTATATACATGCAGAAATATATCCTCCAGTCATACGGGAGACATGAAGAAATAAGATCATTTGGAACTGTCATATACCAGGTACTTTACTTGGAGTTTTCCTAGGATTTTCACATTTAGCCTCACAATAGTTGTGAGAGAAATTATTTGAGAGAACGAGATTATTTTTCTGTTTTATAGAAAACTGAGACTCAGAAAAGTTAAGTATTTTGCTCAGATTCATGCCTGGAAAATGGTAGATGGTTCCTGACCCAGGTCTGCCTGTGTACTATTATTCTTCATTCTTCACATATGTGTGCACAACAGACTTATACACAACCACATACCCATCCCTGCTAGACACACAAAGTCCCCATTGAATGGAAGGTTCTTAAGGGCAGGAGTCTTCGTTTTGTTCACTGATGTATCCCAGGCTTCTAGGACAGTGTCTGGTGCATAGTACACATTCAGTAGATATTTTGTGGTGGTTATTAAATGAATTGAATGAATACACACATATACAACCCTCACCTATGCGCACACACATCTACACACACACTCACTCATTCACTGAGTCAATCACTCACCTTCACACACATTCATAGATGCATCAAATTCACCACCTAAGAGGAGACCTCAGGTGAGGAGGACCAGCTCTCAGAGCTGCCCACCAGCCTGCTTGTGGAGAGGCGACCTCCGCATCGTGGACCCACTGCTGGTTCGCAGTCTCTTCCCCAGATCAGGCAACGAGCCCTTTCCCCAGGCTCAGAACAGCCCAAGTCCCTGTGTCCTTAGCTCGGTGAAAACAAAGGATTGTTCTAAAAGATCTTTCCTAAAAGAAAAAGCAGAGAAAAATGAAATCCAGAAACTATAAACTCTTAAAAGGATGAGTTGACAGAGCTGGCTTCCTATGCTCAGCCACGCCCTGGTGCCTGGCCGCAGCCTGGCTCTGTGCAGGGACCAGCTCACAGAGCCCAGGCCCTGCCTGGAGGCTCCGCCAGCAGCTCAGATGCCCAGTCTGAGGGATAAGGGGGTTAGCACAGCTACTCAATCTGGGGGATTCTCTCTTCCTCCAGATACTGCTGCTTCTCCTTTCAGGGCACAGACCGCTCTGCCACTCGGGCCTTGAGCTAATCGCACTTTTACACCCTCCTTGCCATCTGCTCTGCCCTGAACTTGTAAACCAAGCTGGCCCAACCCAAATCCCTCATTGGGGCTGTGTCAAGCCCTTGCTTAAAGCCCTTTAACTTTCATTCTCTTTTAGAGCCTCAAGGCTCAACCTGAAGTGGCTTCTGCCCATCTCTTAGCCTCGTCCCACTCCACCCCTTCATCTGGCCTCTGACTACGTTTATAAGGCAGTTCTGATGGATGTACCCGAGTCCAGAACGTCAAGGATCTATTCACCCAGACACCTTGAATGACTCCATATCAGCCCTGGACCAGTGTCAGCATTAGCAAGGCCTCGGATTAAAGTAAATCCTGAGCCCACCCAAGACCTGCTGATTCAGAATCTGTGGGTGAGGCCCAGAAACTAACACTTTTAACAAGTTTCCCAGGCGACTCTCAAACTCCGAAGTCTGAGAAGCAACACCCTACCCAAATCTACTAAAGCTCATCTATACCCCCCTGCATACATACTCATAATAGATGAAAGGCTTATTGAGTACCTACTACGTTCCAGGAAGTATTTCCATGTATTAACTCAGTTCACCCCGTCAACAGTGCTGTGCTGGAGACATGCTACCATCCCCCACTGCACAGTAACTTGCCCGAGTTCACACGCCATTGGTGGTAAAGTCAGAAATTGAACGTAGGCCCTGCGACTTCGGAGCCTTGATGCAACCAACACACCCTCTCTAGCACACACGAGTGTACTCCCACACTGGCTCCCACCCCCTCAGAACCACGGACAGAATAGGACTAGACGGACGGCCAGGGTGTTTTTGAAGGCTCCTTGTTTCTCTCACCCCAAGCCTGGCATGCACACGTCTGAGCCGAGAGCCAGCAGCCACAGCCAGCAGGGCCAGGGAGTTGGCGAGCTGCGGCTCCAGGACTTTGGCAGCACCCACAAGCCCTGAGGCTCAGCCCTGCCTGCTGAAGTGAGCGTGCCCACCAAGGCCTCAACTGCCAGGGGCCTGCACCCTGCCCACCAGGCTCCACTGCCCAGCGTGTCCTGCCTGCTCCCTGGGACTTGAGCCCCTGACAAGGCTCTCCTGGAATGCTGCAGCCAGAGAGCAGATGTGCTTACAGTCTCTTCAAAATCTCCTCTTCTTAGGAATTCTGCCACGGGGAAAGGCAGGGGGGTGGAGGGAGGGATTGGAAAAACAACTGAAATAGCATAACACAGAAAAGTGATCCAAATAAAAAGCAGCAACTGTGTATCTGGAAGGAATAAGCTGAAGAGGAGAGGCGCGGAGTTGTGCAGCGCGGCCGAGAGGCTGCCAACCTTGGCAGCCTGGGCCTGGGGGCTGGGCAGCAGTCACCAACAGGCCACAGGGCTGCTCTGGCCAGGGGCTGGGATGCAGGAAGAGCAGAGTCTAGGCTGCCTCAGGGACACGAGGAGAGGATCACAACCAGCAGCACCCTCCTTCCCAGGGCTCCAGGCACTGTGTTCTTCAGCTCCCAGAAGCTCTGTAACACCCCAAGACCTACCTGGAGGGTCCTTTTCACCCTTTTCCATCGAAAGGGTCTGCTTGGGACCATGGAAAGAGCCAGAATTATGCCCAGACTCATTGCCATTCTGAGCATGGGGATAGAGAGGTCTTAGAATAGGGGATACTCTGACCGTGGAGGCATTGAGGAGGTAAAGATTTATTTTGAGGCAGCAGAATGTGAAATCAAAACAAGTCCTTACCCAGCTCCCTCCTCCTGGGCAACTCTCTTATTCTCACTTGAGCTCCAATCTCCTCACTATAAAATGGGCTAAATCAAGCTTTCTCTGTGCACCTCAGGATCAAACAAGCGTCGTAGGATAGGCAGTTATCAAGGCCTGGACTCAAGTCAGAAAGCAAGATGATGTTCTGTCATGGGTATGGAGTGGAAGGATAGAGTTCGAGAGACATACTAGTCATGTGACCTTGAAGAAGAAAGACGCTTCTCCATGTTCCAGAGAACCAAAGCCTAATAGTGAAAGCTTTTCCAAAGCTTTTGTCAGCAGTAGTTGCTATCAGCCTCCACTTCCTAAGCCATGTACCTGGTACAGAACTGAGCATTTTCACATATTATGCATAATACTAGGTATTATTATTCCCATTTTACAGATGGGAAGACAAGGCACAAGGAAGTTAAGGAACTTTTGAAAACTGGCAGATGCAGGAGTTGAACCAGACCTGTCTGACTATTGGACCCGTGCCCTCTCTCCTATTGCAACCCAGCGGGCAGGGATGGGCAGTGTGAGCTGAGGGAAGAGAGGAAGTCCTGGCAGAGGAGACTGGCTAGGGCTATCCAGCAGCAGGGGGCAGGGACTCTGGGCTTGGCCAGTGCAGGAGGCCTTGGTGGCATGAGGTGTGCCCATTCGTGGAGGAACTGAAGCCCTCAGAGCCCTATGACAACCAGGAGCCCAAGTGCCAAGGGTGCAAAGGCGCTATCATCCACCATGAGAAAGATGGCCGTGCAGGGCGTAGGGAGTATGATTGCTGCCAAGTAGGTCAGCAGAGCATCAAACTGTTGAGTGAGATAAGTGAGGAGCTGGAACAAGCTGGATCGTTAACAAGGCAACCACAGATCAAAGGAGGCCCAGAAGGTCACCCGATGGCTCAGAAATAAACTCCATAGCCATTGCTGAGGCCTCCCTTTACATCAAACGCTCTGTGAGGCCACGGGGCTTTTGGAAGGACAGGTTATCAAAGCTTGAGTTGGAGCATAGAGAGCAGTGGTGTGTCACAGGGTACAGAATTGCAGAATCGGGTTGGAGACCTACTTACTGGCCACGTGACCTTTGACCTCTCTGCGCCCAAGAGAGCCAAAGCAGGGAAAAGAGCGCAACAAAAGTGGTCTCCCTCCACGTCTGCTCTCCAGCCCCTGCCTCCACGCTCCATTCCAGCTTTGAG
>PVJC01037412.1:0-17228 GCA_004026665.1 Murina feae | reverse complement strand
AGTAATTGGAATCCCTCCTGCAGAAAATCTGACTGAAGGCCTGGAGCACAAGCAGCCTTGAAAGCCTCAGGTGATGCTAAGGTAGCCAGCAGCCAAAGTGAGAACTGCTGAGCCCAGTGTTTAGTGTGGGAGAGAGGCCGAGGCTGCAGCTCTGAGGGGATTCAGAAGGTACCTGCCTGTGGGCAGAGCCAAGAGCCCATGGCCCCATGGGTTGAAGGAGAATGGTAGCCTGGATGCAAGTCAGCAAAAGCCGGGCACTGACAAGGCAGTATGAATGCCAGGCTTCCTGCTGAGAGGAGACCTGAGATCTTAGTACTGTGTCAGAGGGGCTATTGTAAGGTGACCAGATTTTAACATTGATAAAGTGGGACACCATTGACCGGGGGGGGGGGGGGGAGTTCTTTTATTATTATTATTATTACTTAAAATATTACAAAGAGTAGCACATATCTCTCTTTCCAAAAATCGGGACTTTTTAAAAATGCCACGGGACGCAGGACAAATTGTTAAAAATCGGGACTGTCCCGCCAAAAGCGAGACATCTGGTCACCTTAGGCTATTATGACCTTGGCCTTCAGGTTATATAATAATTCCTATGAATAACAGCCTTCAGCTTGGCTGGTGTGGCTCAGTGGTTGAGTGTCGGCCCATGAACTAGGAGATCATGGTTTGATTCCTGGTCAGGCCACGAGCCCAGCTTGCAGGCTTGATCCCTAGGAGGGGATCAATATTCTCTCCCATCACTGCTCTTTCTATCTCTCTCCCTCTCCCTTCCTCACTATTGAAAAAGGAACAGTCTTAAGAAAAATTCTGGGAGTTTATAGTCACATGATGTTAGAAATATTCATGACTGTGTTTGGTAGCTATTAAAGATATTCTCCAAATTTGTGATGCATGGATAAAAAAGACAAAGTCTGAGAATCTTTCTGGATAAAAGGAGAGTAAAGACCTATCAACAAAACACTATGTGAGATAATTGACTGGAAAACATACTGCTCTGAAGGCTGTCCTTGGAACAGTTGGTGAAGTTTGAACATGGAGAATGGATTAATTAATCCTGTTATTTTAATGTTACATTTCTTGATTTTGAAAATTGCATTCTCGTTCTTAAAGAGAATGTCCTCCTTCTTGGGAAATATCAGATTAATTAGAGCATGTCATGTCTCTCCAAGTCACGCTCAAATGGTTTAAATAAATGGCATTTACATATACAAATGGGGCAAAAATGGAGCAATGGATGAATCCGGATCATTGGAATCAGAAAGTCATTTTACTATTCTTACAACTTTTCTGTAAGTTTGAAATTATATTTTTAAAAAGTTTCCCCCACCACCACCAATAAAAAAGAAAAGAAAAAAAAAGAAAAGAAAACGAATCAGCGTGAGAAGAGCCACAAAAGGGGAGACGGAGAAGCAAGGAACAGGTCTTTGAGTGGACGAGACCTGGATGGAACAGGGACTCGCAGAAAGCGCGAGTGGCTGGCGTGTGTTGCCAGGGCTATAGGACAGCAAGCGACGAGGAAGCGGACGAGGAAATAGAATTCAGATTAGGTCCTGCACTTGCTTCTCAGAGGCTGTGAGTTTGGATTTAATTACAGCGGAAGTCGCTCTGAGGATCTGGGCAGGATGGAACATGGAACACTTTGCAGTTAATGCCAGGGAACTTTTTTTTAAAATTGGTGCAGCTTCGGCTACACAACGGGCTCTAAAGAGCTCAATCACTGTGTCTACAGGAAGGAGGCCAACAGCTAGCGAGGCCTCTTCCAGATTCTTTGCAGGAGAAGGATGGTGGGGGGAAACCACGCTGGGACCCGGTGGGACAGCCCAAAACAGCAGCTGCCACACATGGCTGCACTGCCCCTGAGGCCACAGATCCTGACCCCACTGCAAGCCTTCTCCTCAGCTCACAGTCCCATGACAAAAGACCCCACACTCCACATCCAGGCAACGGCCCAAGCTCTCCCTTGAACCCTCTCCACAGGCAGGCAGCCCACCCAGTGTCTGTTTGGTTCCCAGCTCAGCATCTCTGAGTGATAATCATGTCACCCGGGCAGGTCTGAGGGTGGCCCTTCCTGACCCTGCAATGGAAGGCTACTCGACACATGGAGCACGGGAAGGGAGGGGGGAAGGTGGGCCTGACCCTCACGAACAGGCCCCCCTCCCTCCTTCCCTCCCGCAGCAGCAGCCCACGCTTGGCAAGCCAGCTCCCAGCTGTGCTGCATTCATGCTCACACTGTTTGGGGCCTCAATCCTCCCTATTTATACCCATTTTCCGTAGCTATCATGATTGCCATCTTAAGACAGTGCAGAGTCAGGCTGCCGCCGGTGCCGCCAGGGGCACTGGGATTTGCGACGTGCCCAGGAGCCAGCTGAGCGGACTTCAGCAGGCCTCTCTTTGTGGTGATGAGGGAATGGGACTCTTCCTGGGAACCCTCGCTTGGTGTGTGTTCCCAGTTCATCCAGTTCCTCATCTTCTGGCACGTGACACTGCGGAATGCGTCTCCCCTGATCTTTAATGGCAATAAAAATGCCCTGTTTCAATGAAGAACATGGACACCGTGATGCCACTCTCCTGTAGGAGGTGGCATCTGCTGGGCAGGTATGTCATGGCTCTGGCTGCTGGGCTGGGGCGCTGATGCCGCCCCCGCCTCCCCGGGGCAGGCTGAGATGTCCCAGGCACTGCTCCCCTGAGAATCCCCCTGATCTGCCAATGGGCTCCCCATCTGGGGCGTAAAGACAGGCCTCTACCATGTACTCCCAGCCTGCAGCCTCCTGATCACAGAACATGACCTCTATGCAGGAAAATCAATAAAATATATTTAAAATGCCCACCAGTAAACACTTTAATTACAGTTGAATATTTTCAGTATATCTACCTTGTTTTTGCTGTTCTATGAAAGCCACAATTTTATGTTTGAAATGTTTATAACTTTAAAAAGCCCTAAAATTCTCTAATCAGACATTGTGATTTCTTCTGCTTTTTAAAACTCTGATATTATATTTGTTTATAACCTTTTGCTTTTGAGTTCTGGAGAGCCTTTTAAAAATATTTCATTTCTGGGTGAGTGTAAAAATGGATCATAGCTAAAAATATAAGGATTATTGATAATACTGTTCAATAATTACTCTTTAAAGTTCAAATCAGATGACTGCCTTCATTAGAAAGAAAAATAAATAGGGGGCCATAGTGTAAGCAGGATCAATTAGAGATAAACTATGGAGAGGTAAACTAAATTATTCACAAATGGTTTCACGTGAATTAAATTGTAACCTATTTACTAAACTACTTTCTAGAATTGCTTTCTTTGCTAGTTGATTTTGACTAAACTTCCTATGGAACGTAGCTCTTGTGATTATTATTTAGTAGCAACACAAGATTAGCTTGCTTTAAAAAATTCCAAAATGCAAACTGTAAATTTCTTATTTATGATGAAAATAAGGAAAAGTATACAGGTGGAGGAAGGATCCTTTCAAATAATCACATCTTATTTAAATGGACAGTTCTAGTGATTTATTTTCCCAAATGTGCTTTTAGCAATTGTATTAATTTTCTATGGCTAGATAACAATATACCATAAGCTCAGCAGCTTAAAGCAACAGCCACTTACTTGCAGTTCTGTAGGTCAGAGGTCAGGTATGGGTATGGCACGGTTGTATTCTTTGCTCTGGGTTAAAATCAAGGTGTTTATGAGGTTGCATTCCTTTCTGGAGGGTCTGGGGAAGAATTTGGGTGGTTGGAAGCCTGCCTATCCTTAGGGTAATAGGATGAGCTCCCCATTTCTTTACTGGCTATTGTCCGGGGGCTGCTCTCCAGTCCACCCATACTCCTGGCCACTTGGCCGCCTCCATCTTCAAAGTGAGCAACAAATAATATCTCTGCCTTTGAACCTCCCTCACATTTTGAATCTCACCAGAAGACCAGTCCTTTATAGGTCTCACCTGCTTAGACAGGACCCACTGAAGGCGCACTGAAGGTAACTTTCCTATCTTCATGTCAACGGACTTGGAACCTTTATCGTATCTATATGAGCCTTCATGGCAGCTCCCAGACTGGTGTTGGATTGGATCACTGGGAGAAAGTTTGTGTACTGGGGGATGGGAGCGAGAGTCTTGGGAGCCATCTCAGAATTCTATTACACCAGTGAAATGTTTCACGATTGGATTTTTAACTTTATTTTTATTGTGAACATTGTTAAAGATGAACCCATTTCCCCCACCCCCTTTGCTCACCTCCATCCCAAATCCATGACAAATTCAAATCCTAATGTAACATGAAAAGTTAGTTGGAAGACTTGAAAGCTATTTTAAGAGGAAGTTAAACCAACCCCTGTTGTTCAAGTTGTGGTATTTCCCTGGTCTCTCAGGCTGCCAAACCTCAAACACAAAGTGTTACACTGTCCTGTGTGGACTCCACTCCCGTCCCTCTCCCACCCACCTCGCGAGTCTTGCTGCCTTCCCTCCAGCAAGACATTCCTGATGACGTCACTGGCATTGGGACCTCCTGTCGCCCAGCAGCATGGCACACGGTGCACTTTGAGGGTTATTAAAGGAAAGTTTGGGAACCTATAAACACACCCTCTCCCCTAGCGTGGAGCTAGCAGAACTGTCCATTTAAATACGATGTGACTATTTGAAAGGACCCTTCCTCCACCTGTATACTTTTCCTTTATTTTCATCGTTTATCAGAAGTTTACAGTTTGTGTTTGGCATTTTTTAAAGCAAGCTAATCTTGTGCTGCTACTAAATAGTAATCACAAGAGCTACGTTCCATAGGAAGTTTAGTCAAAATCAACCAGCAAAGAAAGCAATTCTAGAAAGTAGTTTAGTAAATAGGTTACAATTTAATTCACGTGAAACCATTTGTGAATACATTAGTTTACCTCTCCATAGTTTATCTCTAATTGATCTTGCTTAAACTGTGGCCCCGTTTTTATGTTTTCCGACCTCGCATATGGCATCGTCTCCTCCCAGGGAAATGCTGGTTGTAGCCTAGCAGCCCCTCTATCAGCCCCTTCTCTTCCCTCTCTGCGCCCTGCCCCTCAGAACCAGAAATGCAATCCCACAGGCCCCTCTGGGTCTCCCGCAGGTGCGCTGTGAAAGCACTGCTCGTGTTCTGCCAGCTCCGTGATCTCTTTCTCACTTTTCAATCTTCAGTGTACTCTTAGAAAAAAGAAACTTACCCAAACCCTCCTCCCCCCAAAGCCAAATGGCTTTCCTGGAGCCCAGTGTCCGGTGAAGGTCCATCACGTTGTTTCCAGTCGTTAAGCAAGTGTCAAACCACGTGCCCGCATTGCTTAGAACATAGGGAGCGTGGGAAGCTGCCATGTTTTCAGGGAGCTGCTGACCCCAGACAGAATCCCTGGGACCTGAGATTCATTCGTTTCAGAAGCATGTTCATCAGTTGTCCCTGCTGCCCTGCCTCCATGGTGAGTGAGGGACCACTGCACTTCAGAGATGACCCTGATTCAGGCCGGGTGCATCGGCTCAGCTCTTGGTCCCGGAGGCACCAGACCTCAGGTCTGTACAGTGTGCCTTCCCAGCAATGCTGTTGAGGAGGCTTCCTGTGAGGGTTCAGTGCCAGACATGCTGGGTTCAAATCCCAGACCCTCTGAGTACTAATCCCAGTCACTTAACGCTTCTGCGCTTTAGTTTTCTCTCACAAGATGCACTCTTAGTGTGACTGGCAGGTAGTAACTACTTATTTCAGGCATCCCACTTCCTGCATTGAGGGCTAAGCCTGGAGATGCATTTCTTATCTTTTGGCTCAAAAACTGGCAGAGCTGAGCCAGTAGATGAAGCTTCTGTTACTTTCATAGTACGTCCAGAATCTAACCACTTCTCTCCCTGCTTTGGTCCAAGCCATCAATACATTCCTCACCTTGGTAATTGCAATAGCCTCTAAACTGCCCCCTGCCTCTACCACTGCTCTGTGCAATCTGTTTTTTAGACGGTAGTTAGGACGATCCTTAAAAACCCCCAGTCTGAGATCCTCTCCTCAGAATTCTGCAAGGACTTTCCATTTTACTGAGAGTCAAAGGAAAGCCCTTTCAATGGCCCTATCAACTTTCTGACCTTCTGCTCACTCGGCTCCTCAAACAGGCCAGGCCTGCTTCCCCCTGGAGGTCTTTGCACGTGTGGTTTCCTCTGTCTAGAGTGATCTTTCCTCAGATGTGTGTCATCTCCTTATATCTGCATTCAAATGTGTCCTCCTCAGGAGGTTCACCTTGACCCTCTTTCCTCACACTCCCCATCTCCCTTACCTTGTTCTGCCTTTTCTTTTCCATAATCTGCATCATAATCTCTATTCATTATATATGTTTGACTTATTTAGTGTGGCTATTAGTTCCTGTTTCTAAAAAGTAACACACACACTCACACACACATATATATATGCATGCACATACATGTATATATGTGGATATTAGCTCCGCATAGGCAGGGATATTTGCCTGCTCTTTTTCTCTGCTAGATCCCAATTGCCTAGAAACACAGCTGATGTATTTTAGAGGTCAATAAGTATTTGAGTTAAACAAGGATTGGCTGTGATGCTGGGAAGACAGTGTCAGAGAAAAATGGATGTAATGACACTTTGAAAGCTGGTACATCACAGAGAGCAACGCAGGATTTTAAATAACAGCATGAATCAAAAGGGCAGAGTGCTGCAGAATTTGATTATAGGAACCCAAGCAACATCTGAACCTGTTAGTTTCACATTCATATTCTCAGGCATTTGTAGATATATAAGTAATAATCTAATATTCCACCTCACATTTGGTCATAGGTGTTGAATAAATATATTTTTATTAACTCACTGTCAAGTTCATAATTGTGAAAACTCAGGGGTATCTGTGAGGCAAACCTTAATGATCTCTGCAGTGTAGGCAGGTAAAGAAGAGGTAGAGGCTGGGCCTGCAGGTTGATTGGTGATCTGAATTATAATTTCCACCTAAGAGGGTGCGGGGGACAGCTCTGGCCTTGTCTTTAAACTCCTACAGACAGGGGTTCGAGTTCCAGTTCTGTAATTTTGTAGCTCTATGGCTTTGGTTAGGATGTTTTACACTTCAAGCTTTCAGTTTATTATGTTTCAAAGTAGTAATATCCTAAAAATCAGAGGTAATTTGGTGAAAGTGTTTTAAAAGTAGTAGACACTGTTGTTATTATTATTGTTGTTGAATGAACATGGAGAAGTTAGGCATTATTTAAATTTAGATTAGTGTTTGTATCTGCTATGGGCTGAATGATGCTCCCTCTCCCCAATTCATATATAATAATCTTAAGCCTCAACTAACTTTTGACTGGATTTGGAGATGAGGCCTGTAAGGGGGTAATTAAGGTCAAATGAGGTCACAAGGGCAAGGCCCTGATCCCATGGGATTCGTGTCTTTGTGAGAGAATAGACCAGAGAATCTGCTTCTTCCCTGTTGCTCGAGGACACAGCAGGAAGGTGACGTCAGCAAGCCAGGGAGAGCCTCACCAGAAACTAAGTAGGTCGACACCTGGATCTTGCACTTCCTGTCGCCCAGAACGATCAGAAATAAACTTATGTGTTTAAGGCAACCTGTCCATGGCATTCTGTTATAGCAGCCCAAGCTGAGATCATATCCAGTGGTGTTTCCGAGGGTGAGTTTTAGGTGAACCTACAGTTTGCAGTCAGCACTTGGGATAACACTGGGCAAGTTCTAAACCCTGATGATCGGGTCTTCTCAAAGCCTGTGTATTATAAGGACTCCGACTTGGGCTGGGTCTCCAGGAAGGGCTCTTGTTCCAGCAGAAAACTGGACTGCAGCTCAGAATCTGAGGTGGAAGACTGGCAATGGACCGGGCACATGGCCAGAGAGAAGGGAACCCAACGGAGACTCATTTCAGATTCCAGAAGTTACTTCCTTCTCTGCTCATGACTTGTTGATGAATAAACAACACTGAACCTACAAATGATGGGCCCTGGTGCCAGAGCTGAGTGGGGCCAAGGAAGATAAGGGCTGATAGATCCTGACAGGCCCTAAAGTGCTCATACCCCTAGACCAGTGGTTCTCAACCTTCTGGCCCTTTAAATATGGTTCCTCATGTTGTGACCCAACCATAAAATTATTTTTGTTGCTACTTCATAACTGTAATGTTGTTACTGTTACGAATTGTAATGTAGATATCTGATATGCAGGATGGTCTTAGGTGACTCCTGTGAAAGGGTCGTTCGACCACCAAAGGGGTCGCGACCCACAGGTGGAGAACCGCTGTCCTAGACTTTACAGTGCTTTTAAAGACAAAACCTAACACCTCTGCACATTAACATGTAGCTTGTTTTATAATTATAGGAGCATATTTATACCATTAAAAATATTTCAGCCCTGCACAGTGTGGCTTAGTTAGTTGGGCATTGTCCCATGTACTGAAAGGTTCCTGGTTCCATTCCCAGTCAGGGTACATGCCTGGGTTGTGGGCTTGATCCCTGGGTAGAGGGCATGCAGGAGGCAGCCAATCCATGTTTCACTCTGACATCTATGTTTTTCTCTTTCTCTCCCTCTCCCTTTCTTTCTCTCTGAAAAATATTTCATATGTAATTAATAGAATTTAAAGTGGTTGTCTAGCTATATCTAAATTACTAAATTCTCTAAAATATTATTGAGTTATACAAGCTCTTTTATGATTACTGTCTGGGTAATCCTATTAAATAATTGTCTTTTACTTGAGGTCTGGGTTGTGATTCTCAATGCAAAATCTTTATTTTTACCATCAATATATTGATGGCTTAGCACCGATAATATTTCCTGCAGTTTGAGAGGTTTATCTTCTTGGTTGGATATTGTCATTTCCCTTGCTTGGGTAGCCAGAATATCTGAATTTTCCCTAATTAGAATCGACTTTTGGACAGACAAAGAGCCCCTACAGGCAGTCATGATCTACAAGGGGCAAACTTAGTTTTCTTAAGAGTCAATACTTTTTCCTTTGGCTTATGAACAATTCAGAAAGTTCCATAAAAACTTTTATATAAATAATTATGAAAATATGCAAGGTATAAAATACATACATCTCAAACATATTTACTACAGTATGAAGATTCACTTAAACCCATTCTAATCAGTATCCTTTCATGTAGGAAGTTTAAACTCTCCAACTGTATTTAATAGAAACAGTGGAATAAAAGAAAGCATGGCCCTTTGCTTTGGGCAGCTCATGATTAATGTAGTAGGGAGAAGGCAAGTTTGAAGGTGATTACTACACAGTGTGAAATCTGCTAAGGGAGAAAAATATTTATGGGTGCTATGGGAACAGAGAGGAGATGCACTTAAGATCATTGGGTGTCATGGACATTTTAAACAATATGTGATACTTAAGTTGACTGTTGTAAGATAAATATGAATTACCCAGGTGAGTGGGGAAAGACTGGCAGAACAGCAAGCACTAAAAGCAGAAGGCACTCCTAGCCGGTTTGCTCAGTGGATGGAGCATCGGCCTGCGGACTGAAGGGTCCCGGGTTCTATTCCGGTCAAGGGCATGGAACAACCCCAGTGAGGGATGTGCAGCAGGTAGCTGATTGATGTTTCTCTCTCATCGGTGTTTCTAGCTCTCTATCCCTCTCCCTTCCTCTCTGTAGAAAAATCAATAAAATATATATTTAAAAAAATAAATAAAAGCAGAGGGGACAGTATGTTCAAAAGGGGGAACTTTATGGTTACGAGAGGAGGGTGTTGCAGGTGGTGAGACTGAGGCCACACCAGGAATTGTCTTACATTTTAAGATATTTTGAAGAAGAGCCACAATGTGTTTTAAAAAGTGATGTGTTGTGATTATTTTTGTACTTTAGAAATTTTATTCAAGAATAATGAACACTTTGTCAAGTATATGATTGTCTAACCACTATGCTGTACACCTGAAACTAATACAAAGTAATATTGAATGTAATTGAAAAACAATTAAGAAAATAATGATAGTATCTACCTATCTTTTTTCATTTAACCTTATTATAATCTTGTGTCCAGCCAAGTATTTATAATATAGTGGACTCTACTAAAATATATTAATTTTGCTATTCTCATATATAATTCTTAAATTTTATCTCTATTCAACTTTCAATGATCATATCAGCAAATAATGACAGGATAGATATACTATTAACTTGTATAACTGTCCCCCATTTATTAGCCTGGATTTTACTGGTTAAATGGCAACGTACTCAAAAGAAATTGTGTGACTACAGAGAACGGACAGCAGCAATATCCTCTGTCTCCATGTAGAACAATACTAGAAGCAAGCATTGTTTCTTGTCTTTCGTTAATCAGTGCTGGGACCAGGTGCAAATAACTTACTTGTCTGCTTTAAGAAATGCCTGGTCATGAAAGAAAAAAGTCAATCAAGGAAAAAGCAAAGTAAATCAATGAAGCAACTTACTTATTAGGACTGCTGGCTTATTAATGAAGACTTGCATTAAGACTATGGTCTCACTGTCTACCAATCTAATGCTTTTTAATAATAATAATAATAATAATAATAATAATAAATAATCAAATCTGTCCCAATCCCAACCAGTTTTGCACTTGGAAGACCCATCTTAAAACTACCGAGCCAAGACCCTTGAAGTCTACATAAGCCCTGCCCTAATTTTTTATTTTGAAACATTACTAAGTTTCTAGCAGAGTGGTGTTCTTCCTCACTGGTGCACAGATTTTTCTAGTGTCTTTATTGGAAGAAAGTGACAGTCAATACTATTCTGCTGTAAATTTGCGTTGGCATCCTATTGTTAGAATATAACTTCCTCTGTGGTGTTCTGATAAAGTTACTGCAGCAACATCGCTCATCAGGTAGAGTTTGCAGATGAGAGATGCTGCCTAGGTGAGAGCAAGCACTAAGTCACTTCCTTTTTCAGCCACGATTTTATCAAAGGACACGGGGTAATAACTGGTGGCAGGAAGAGTGTCCGGATTTTGAGTGATGGGGGCCAGTTTCATTCCTTTGCCAAAGTGGGCACGTCATTTCTGAACAGTGCTAAGCACTGGTGCAGTCCTGGAAAGGAGCAGAGAAATTGTTTACAGAGTTTGCCCAACACTCCTCTACAGCTCCTCGCTGTTCTTGTGAGGAAATGAATTGATGGCTTTTGATGCCCTTGACAATCTGGCCTCTGCTTACTCATCCTTACTCTCCTCTGCATCGCCCTCCGCCCCAAACGCACATTCTTCTACGCACACGGATTCATTTTGCGAACACAGTAGGTACTTGTCTCTGGGCTTTGCGCATGCTGGTCTCCCTGTTAGACCACACTGTCCCGCGTTTAACCAGTGAACCCTATGCTGCTTTTCTGTCTCAGCTCAGTTAGTCCTTCCTTTGGGGATTGTTTTCTGAACCTCTAAGCCTGTACTAGGTGGCCCTCTTACATAACCCGATAACAGCCATTTCCAACCTTTTCATCTCATGGCACACATCAGCTAATTACTAAAATCTTCGGCCCACCAAAAATCATGTTCTGTTTTTTGCCGATCGGACAAAAAAAAAAGTAGGTGTAATTTCGACTGCTATTGTGTTGACTATCATTTATTTATTTTTATTATTTGACAATATAAGAGAAAAGAGGTCAGTGCCACTGGCTAAATAGTTTTGCAGGCTTTAAAAATTCTTGCGGCACACCAGTGTGCCTACCGTAGTAAACCCACTGAAAATCGCTGCCTTATAGCGTTTTATGATTTCCCTACTATCTACTCTAGTATTTTTCGTGCTGTATTATAATTATGGGCTTTCTCTTGCCCACTTCAGACAGCAAGCATATTGAGAGAGCGATTATATATTATGTTTTTCTATGAGTTACCTACCTAGCATACTGCCTGCATACTAGATCCATAATGAACATTGATGGAAGAAAATGAAGAAATACTTGCCCTGCTGCCTCTGATGATCTGAAATTCCTTCCTTCTTTCATCCTCTTGGCTCTGCTGGTGTCAAGACCACCTCCTGTTGGACAGTGTTCCTGACTTGAAACTTTGGGGAGTTTATTTCACAGGTTGGTTTAGTTGTGGTGAAACAAAGTAGTTTCCCTCTTCGTTGATTTTATTGACCAGAGGGTAACTTGAATTTTAGTTGGTCTTGGGACTTGAAATAGGAGTTCAGTAGCACAATTTAAAGCTGCAGGCACTGATACCTACCTGCTTTATGGTCATTATTGACCTTTTGCTGCATACACTTCACTTGTATACACTGGAAACTCTTCATCTTGAATATGAACGCTTCTATGTACTTGCCATACATGAATCCAATTGTTAGGATGCACCGTTGTCCCAGCAGCCTTGCCTCATGACATCGGCATACAAGTTCCTTGAGTTTTCTTCCATCCTGTGCCCTCGGCTCACTGCCCCTACCCTACCCCTCTACCCAAGGGTTTGTTTTCCGTTAAATGATTGTGGTTGGCTGAATTTCTCTAAGCCACGAATGCCACTGGAGCGCGTTGCTCTGTTTCTAGAGCAATCGATGAGTCTATGCTATAACGTGGCACAGGGTGTGAAAGGGCTGAGCAGACCTGGTACAATGGATGTAGGGTCAGCACCCAAGCTGCTAGTCATCTTGGGAGGACTGGGTGCAGAAGTACCAACTCTAGTGGAATTAACTGTATAAAGGTGAGAGGGTGTCTGGATGTCAGATCCTGCCTTGAGGAATTGAGCTATATGGAACCAGGCACTAGGGACCTGATGCAGACAGTCTCCACCCTGAAGTTTAGAATCTCAGAAACACTTTGCAGCATTCTAGTATGTTTTCCAACGCCGACCATTCGGTTTCCAGGACACTCTGCTACAACAAATCATTTTCTTGCATTATCAGCACACTGCCCATGCCTGTCTGTAGCGAATAAACCAGGGTGAACTAGGAGCCTCCAATCAAATTCTGTCAGTGGAACTGCTGAGGGGTGGTGACTGGCCCATGCGGAGGAGAAGAGGTGTTGCTAAGACAGACAGTGTGGAAGGGTCTTCAGGTGGCATGTTACAGCCACTGTGCAAAGTAAGCGATGGACACACTGAGGCCCCTTTTCTGATGGGACAGATTGCCAGGGAGAGAAAATAAAAAACAAGAAAGAAACACCATCCCAAAGCAGCCACTGAGAGTTTAACGCCCTGGGAAGGCTACTTCTGGGCCAGCCATCTCAGCCACCGAGTCTCAGAGGCTGGGGTCACATTTCTTGCTGGAGAGACTTGGTGTGGACTTTTCTGGAAGGTGTCCTGGGGAATCCATGAACTTCAGCAGCAGTGGGGCAGAGGTCGTTGTCACTGAAGTGAGGATTCTTTTGGAACTTCTTTGGTGCCATCTTGGTGGCGGGAGAACAGGAGCTCCCAGAGGATGCGGTGGGCCGCGTCTTTGGGAAGCCATTGCCGGAAGCCAATTCCAGCAGGTCAGCAGGGCTGAATCATCTGGAGATGGCTGAGGGCATTTCCCCAAACCTGGAAATCACGCATAAATGATTGCTTGCTGCCAGATAAGGGCATCTTAATCCACATGTTATTGCCTCCTACTGGCCAAACACAGCTGTAGGCAGTTTTTCCCCAATCTGACAATGGATTCTGTGTTCCTAACCCTACCCTTTGATGTGTATATCCACCTTGCCTTAGGACAAATTGTGTTAATAAATAGCAAGGGGTCCTGGGACAAGGAAAATTTGGTTTCTTTAGCCAACTTCCTCTGGCCCCCCAAATGCCTTTCAAAATTATGTTTCGTCTCTGGATTCTTGATTAATTTACAGACAGCGCTTCTCCAGATTCCTGAACCCTTCTAGCTGCCAGATTAAGATCACCAGCATTATCCCCTCTTCGAAGCACAACATTTACTCAGCACTGTGTTCCAGGCACCAAGCTAGGCACTGCTCTGTAACCATGGATACAGCGTGGACACTGTCCTCCTGGAGTGTCTAATCTACCGGGGGATGCACAATGAGGTGTCTCTAATATTGGGGTGACATGTTTACTAAGGATGCCAGAGGAAGGGCACCTCTCCTTACGAGGGAAGTTGGAGTGCAGATGGGGAATGACCACTCTGAAATCTTCAGATGATGCTAAATTGTATTCTAACATCATGTTATTGTGCCACCTTGCTGGCTAGACCTTGAGAAAAACACGCATCGCATCTGGTTGTATATCCTCTTGATTTGTGATGTCTGAAGAGACCAGGTTGAGCTCTGTCAACATTCTCTGTCCCTGCGAGCAGCACCCTGTTCTGCTGCCCCTGATAATGCTGCCTGCTTCTGATTTCCGAGGGTTGCTATTGACTTCATCTGACCTCTGTACTGCTAATGCATCTTCCAGGAGAAGAAGGCAGGATGTACAATGGGACTCTCATTTTGATCCTTATCTATTGGTTTAATTGATGTCTGTTTCAAGTGTTTTACATCACCAGCATATTTTAAGGACTGACTCTTAAATATACTTCAAGGAAAGTAAAACTGCATAATTAAAAAAAAAAATCCGAGAGCCCTGGCCAGTGTGACTTAGCTGGTTGCGTTGTCTTCCTGTGAATTGAAAAGTTACTGGTTCTTCTTAGCAGGGAATATGTCCATGTTTGGGCTTGGTTCCCTGGTAGGGTGTGCATGTGGTAGGCAACGGATTGATGTTTCTCTCACCTATGTGTCTCATCAATAAAAACATATTATTTAAAAAATCAGAGAAATTTTAAAAAGATGGATAAGTGTGTAAAAAACTTGGGTTGAGTGACTATATAGAATTCAAATGACTCTCTTTACCAGGATTAAGGGAAACTCTTTCCTTCCTCAGATTAGAGTGGTTGGAAAGAGGGGAATATTTGTTGTGAGTTCAATTCCTGGTCAGGGCACATAGCTAGGAGGCAGGTTCAATCGCCAGTCAGGACACATATGTAGGCAACCGATCCATGTTTCTCTCTCATCTCCATGGCTCTCTTTCTTCCCCCCTCCCTTCCTCTCTCTTGAAAAATCAATAAAAAACATACCCGTGGGTAAGGCTTAAGTAAAAAAAAAAAAAAAGAATTAGCCTTTTGTAAATTGAAGAATAGATGAGAGGCTCAGATCTATTAATCAGAAATACTAGAACTATGTGAGCAGAAGAGATGGGGCGGTTTTTGAAATTGAGACAAAGAGCGGGAACTGCTCGTGCTTTGTGAAGAACAAGATGAATCCACGTGGAGCAAATAGGTTAAGAAGATGAAGGTTGTAGAACCAAAGGAACCATATTAAACCAGAGGCCCACTGCACGGGTGGAGTCCCTAGGCCTGGCTGGTGATCAAAGCATGAATGTCTGGCGTGGCAGGACAGATCCCAGCTGACCTCTGGGCTCTGGGCAGCACCAGGGCTTTCGCAGTGGGCGAGCCCTGGCGTCCTGGGGAAGGTTAGCAGGGGGAGTGAGAGTGAGCTCGGTGGACACCCACATTATCACTGCACCTCCGTCCCCGTCACCCTTGCCCCAAAGTAGTTGGCAAGAGGTTGCAACATGTTACCCATGTCCGCCATGTTCTGCGCTGCCCCCTGGTGGTCAGTGCATGTCACAGTGAGCAGTTGAACTCCTGGTATCCCAGTTGAACTCCCCATTGAATAACTGCCTGAGGGGACAATTTGCATATTGGGCTTTTATTATGTAGGACTAGGGGTTCAGTGCATGAATTCATGCACCTGGAAAGAAACAGTGGGCTGCAAGGCTGCCGTGGGCACAGGGACGGTTCTCGGCCCATTCTCCATGCCCCCACCTGGCCCCTCCCACTGTGACACCCAATCTGCTGTCTTCCAGCAGCCTTGCTTCTGCAGCCACTGCTCCCATGTGCTGACAGAGCTGGCCCCGCTTGCACCTGCTGATGGCACAGAGTGATTGGGGTCAGTTTCATCAGTGGGTGCAAGTGGCAGCTGCTGCCCTGATCGCCCCTCTGGAGCAGGGAGAGGTGGAGAAGTCCTGAGGGGTAATTGGGGTTGGCAGCCACTGCTCGCACCCACTGACAGTGCCAAGTGATCAGGACTGGCGCTGGGCACTGGCAGCGGGAGCGGTGGCTCCAGCAGCCAGCAGCAGGTGCAAGGCCCGGGCGAGACTGTGGCATGCAGGAGCAAAGAATTTTCAGTAACCACCAGAGGCTCGCCCCAATGACAGTGACCAGCACCCTGCCTTGGTCTGGTGCCCCCGCTTATCTCCATCATTCTGCCACAGCCGACACCCACCATGTTTCATGGTCTGCTGCCTGCTGCTGATGCCTGCCATGTTCCATGTGCACCCCCTGGTGGTCAGCGCACATCATAGCAACCAGTTGTTCGGTTGTTTGCTTGTTCTCCTGTTTGGTCTTATTTGCATATTAGCGTTATATATATATAGATTCCTGGCTTCATTTTCTACCTTACTGATCTGTTCCAAATTACTTGACTTACGTATGATGTGTTATTTTTAAAAAAATACATAAATATTCAGTAGTATTTTTGAAGTAGGATAATCATTCTCGTTGCTTTAGGTTATGTGATGATTCCAGGATTTAGTTAGCAATGCCTGCCTCAAAGTAAATGCTTGACAAAGAGGAGCCCTCTACTCTTTACAGTGTTGATGCTCGTCAACATTATTACTTGTTTGGGCTAAGATAGGAGCATTAGAACGGATTTTATATAATGACTAGTGGCCCAGTGCACAAAATTCGTGCACATTAAAAGGGGATTAATTAGAGGAAATATTTTAATATTGCTATTTGCCCTTTCTCTAAAATAGAAGTGTCAGAGATTAAAGAAAATTAGTAAAATGTATATGAAAATCTTCCTCCTGTCAGAGTCTGGGGTGCACCATGGAACCCAGAGTCAAGTCTTCAACCATCCACGTGCACTTCAAAAATCAGTCGAGACCCAAACCTGGATGGCCCCCCTTCATTGGGCTAGATCCAGACCCGGCCGGTCTCACCCTGTCAAGCCCTGCCAGGTGTGGGGTGTGCAGCCTGAGGTCCCTGGGTGCCAGGGCAGGGGGGCATGGTCTGAGGTCCCCGATCAAGCCCTACTGGGCAGAGGGAGTGGCCTGTGAGCCCCCAGCCTGGCGCTGGGGTAGGGGGCACAGCCTGAGGTCCTCTGGCCTGGTGCTGGGGTGGGGGGCATGGCCTGAGGTCCCCTGGCCCAGCACCAGGATGGAGGGCACACCTTGAGGGTCCCCATCAAGTCCCACTGGGTGGGGGGCACAGCCTCAGGTCCCCTGGCCTGGGGCCAGGGTGGGGGGCATGGCCTGAGGTCCCCCAGCCTGGCACCAGGGAAGAGGGTGCAGCCTGAGTTCCTCTGGCCTGGTG
>PVJC01037411.1:0-17216 GCA_004026665.1 Murina feae | reverse complement strand
GGGTGTTGGGGATGCGTGAAGAGACTGGACAATAATTGTACACCTATGGAAGAGGACAAGGGGGGGGGCAAGGTCAGAGGTTGGGGTGGGAATTGGGAGGAGGGGAGCTATGGGGGAAAAAAGAGGAACAACTGTAATAATCTGAACAATAAAAATAAAAAAATATATATATTAGTGATGGTGAAGTTAATGAGATTTGAGGATTTATCTAATTCTTATGTAAAAAATAGTCCAGTGACATTGGCTATGAATATTCTTCTTGACTTTTATTGTAAGTTTGTTAGCATGTAAGCAAATACTTTTCCAGAATAAATAAGACTATGTTCTTCATTCTTATGTGAACAAATCAGACAGAATAAATGCTGACATGCTGAATGTAAAGGCTGTTCTTCAAACTTAGTGCCATAGCTATAGTGCTAACCAGCACAGCAGTTACCACCATGCATGCTACCATAAAGAAATCTTATGATTTCAAAGGAAGTCAATCTCTGCTTCAAAATCAGAAAACATGTGCAACATGCAGGGGGTGGGAGAAAGTAAACAAAGAGAATTACTAAAGCATTAGTTGTGATGAATATGTAATTTCAATACATTAAGTGATTTTTCACTTATATGAGTTTGTTAAACAAGATAGTCTAATAGGAAATTCTGGAAATTTTTAAAAACCTCATACAGTTTTTAAAAATATTGTTTCAGGGCAAATCTTTTATATTTGAATATTAAAATCTGCTTTACTAAGGATTTGCAGTGAGTTTATAGTAGCAATTAACTTTGTTGCTAGGCAACCCTAATAACAGTTTTGATGTGTAATTTGCTTGAAACTATAAAAAAGGCTTTACTGAAGGTTTGAATCCATCTGAATTAACCTCAAAGTGTGTTAGGTGTTACTGTTTTAATGAAATGAATCTTTGTATTTGGGGTTAAATTTAGTGAAACCAAAATAATTTGGCACTTTGGGAAATGAAATCTGTCGAACAAAGTTGAGAAGAATTTAATATTTACTTTACCTCTTCAGTTTTCCTAACCTTTGCTCACTAGTGCCTACACTATAATATCATTTTGTTGTTGTTAATCCTCACCCATTGATTTTTTTCCACTGATTTTTAGAGAGAGAGGAATAGAGAGGAGGGCAATGGAGAGGGAGAGAGTGAGGGAGAGAGAGAGACAGACAGAGAGACATTGACTGGTTGTCTCCTGCATGAGCCTTGACCAGGGACTGGGAATGAACCCACAACCCAGGTATATGCCATTGAACTGGAGTCAAACCCTGGACCTTTAAATGCATGAGACAACACTCTAGCCCCTGAGCAACACCGATCAGAGCTACCCTACATCTTAATTGGGAAATACTTTTTTAAATGCTTAGAAGAGCTTTGTCTGTTTAAATCTCTGTCTTGCCTTGTTGTTGTTTTTTTGCCACATACAGTGAGGTTATGAACACTTTGAAAAGGCAAGTCAGGAAGTTTCAGTTTTCCTCCAACAAATCTTCCCTGCTCTTATTTGGTGATTGAAGAGCAATCCCAACATCTTGTAAAATGTTTTCACCTCTGTGACCAAGTTTTTGATCTGATGCTTGATTTAGACTTGTAAATTCTGACTTTACTAGAAAGTTGTCTCTGATTGCCTCCATGTTCCTGTTTTGAGGATTCTGACCCATCCACATCACTCATGAGCTCAGCTTTCAGAATCCATGCTCAGCCTATGAATGTTCCAGGGGTGTAATTGGATAGCTTCTCCCCACTTTATTCTAGAAGTACAACTTCAGATAGTACAACTTCTAATCTGAGTGGCACTTGGAAGGCTTTGCTCTAGAAATAAAAAGGTGTTTTTTACTCCATTAGTTTCTTACTGAGTTTATTTTATTAGATTTTTTTTTCTTAGAAACTATTGCATGAATCACACATTTTCTGTGTGTTGCAGGTCTGGAATATTGCAGTTTAAGGTTAAAATCTTACACATGTAAGGGTTATACTTAATTAAGGATATGAGTATATGAATGTATTTCTTTAAAAGTTGTCTTATCATAGCCTTAAGTTTTCTTGTGAAAAGGCTAATCAGAAAGCCTAAACATGGTTTATGCTTATAATATTTAAAAATATCACTAGAGTAATTTTTCCATGCTTACCATAATTTCTATAGTAGTTTCACATAAAGTAATAATTTTTATTTTGTTATTGTGAATTCTATATCACAAATGTTTAGATTAACAACTGTGATCTACTAAATGGTTTGTTTCTGGCTTAGACCAGAGCATCATCTGGATGGAGTTGATGAATGCCTAAGTATTTTGATGTGAACAAATCAGGGCAAAACATTCAGATTTAGAGGCAAAACTCATACACTGTTTGATACTCTTAAATTAGTGATTCATAAGGGCTAAGGTTTTTATTTCTAAGAGTGATGTATTAGTATGCAAATCCTCCAGTTTTATGATGTTTTAGACTACCAGCCATTAATATCTGAGTAGGGATTCCATTTCTGACCACTTAGTAGGGATTCAGATTGTTTTCCAGTATAAGCATTGGCTGAGATGGAGTAATCCACACTACTGAAAAGTTTTGAAAAGAGAATAAGGAAAAAGGTTGACCAGTAGCCCCATGTGTTATATTTATCCTGACCCTTTTATTTCTGTTTGTGCACTTAAAACAGTTTATTCATCTTTGGGGTTTCTTATAATATCTCTTTTCTACTATAAAAGACTGAAAATACTTTAATATCAACAGTCAGAAATGGATATGACTCAATATGATGTTATTTGTCAAATATCCTATCTAATAAAAGAGCAATATGCAAATTAGGCATCACTCCATCGCAAAGATGGTCGCTCCCATGGCTGCAAGATGGAGGCACCCATAGCCACAAGATGGTGGCACCCAGTCCAGCTCAGACCCACCACTGAAGTGGTCAGGCCTGTTAGCCAGGAAGATGGTGGGGGAGATGGAGGGCCTTAGGCCCACTCCCCAAGAAGAGCAGGGAGTGGGCCTAAGCCATCAGTAAGACACCCCCTAAGGGCTCCCAATATGTGAGAGTGGGCAGACTGGGCTGAGGATCCCCCTCAGTGCATGAATTTCATGCACCAAGCCCCTAGTCCTATATAATAAAGAGGCAGTATGCCCTCACAAAATGACTGCCTATGACCAGGCTGGCGGGGGTTAGTGAGGGATGACCAAATGACTGAACGCAGGCTGTGTGGGGTAATGAGGCCAGCAGGGGTGTTAGTGAGGGACAACCAAATGACTGAACAGCAGGCTGCATGGCGAGACCAAGGCAGTGGGGGGGACTGTGAGGGATACCAGGCTGAACAATCCAGCAGAAGGGAGCAGTTGGGGACAACCAGGCCAAAAGTGGGGGCACTACGAGACAACCAGACCAGCGGGGGGGCATAGTTAGGGCCAACCAGGCTGGCAGGGGGGCATTTGGGGGTGACCAGGCCAGCAGGGAGGGGGAAATTGGAGATGACCTTGTCGGCATCGAGGGGCAGTTAGGGGCGACCAGACAGGTAGGCAGGTGAGCAATTAGGAGCCAGTGGTCCAGGATTGTGAGAGGGATGTCCGACTGCCAATTTAGGCCCAATTCCTGGGATTGGCCTAAATTGGCAGTTGGACATCCCCCAAGGTGTCCAAGGTTGGAGAGTTTGCAGGCTGGGCTCTGGGGAACCTCCCACTCCCATGCATGAATTTTGTGCACTGGGCCTCTAATACTTTAATAAAAAAGAAATGAAAAGAAATAGATATAAGTCATTTATTTTTATTTCATGTAGTCAGATTTTGAACTTCCCAGTTTTGGGAGGGTTTTACTTTGTTTTCAGCAATTAACACTTTGTTATAATTATTATTAACTAGGGGCCCGGTGCACAAAAATTTGTGCACTCAGGGGGTCCCTCAGCCCAACCTGCGCCCTCTCACAGTCTGGGGTCCCTCTCACAGTCTGATGGCGCACCTGGCCAGCCTGGGGGAGGGGCTGATGGCTGTTTTCAGGCTGACCAAGCCCCTCCAGTGGTGACCCTCACCCCATGGGAGTGTGGCCAGCCTGGGTGAGGGGCTGAGGACCATTTTCAGGCTGCACACAGCTCCTGTTGACCCAACATCCCAGCGAGGGTGGCTGGAATCAGGTTTCTGGGGTTTATTTATCTTCTATAATTGAAAATTTGTTGCCTTGAACAGAGGCCTAGTCAGGCAATGAAGCCTCCTGTTTGCTTCAGCTCTGTGGCTTCTATAATTGAAACATTGTTGCCTTGAGCAGAGGCCCAGTCAGCCTAGGCAGGCAGTTGCAACGGAAGCCTTCTGTTTGCTCTAGCTCCATGGCTGCTGGCCTCTATCTTGGCTGGGTTAATTTGCATAGAGCCACTCTGATTGGCTGGGAGTGTGGCTTAGTTGGGTGTCTTGGAGTGATGGTTCATTTGCATATTACTCTTTTATTAGATTAGATAATTTATCTGTTTCCCTACTATACCGTGAGTGTCTGTTAGCCCTAGTTGGAGGAAATCTGTGTATCTTGCATAGCACTTAGGTCATAGTAGATGTTTAGTAAGGAGGGGTGTGCTTGTGCTGCTGAGTGCCTGAGTAGAGCAGCAGTTACTGTGGTACCAGCTGCTGTCTATGCAGATTAGAGTATCAGATATGGGTGCTATTGTGTGGGACAAAAAGTTGAAGCCATGGCATCTAGAGGTGGTTAGTGAAAATATTCTCTTTGAACTTGTAAATCTTCTTGACATAACTGCTGTAGTGGATAAGAATTCCCTTGACAAATCTTGACTAAAATACAAGCAACTATTTGATAAACTTGTAAAAAAATTCAAAGCCAAGTAGGCTGGTGGTTGTAGCTAGAGTTCAATTAAAATGGCCCATATTATTAGAGAAGCAACTATTGGGCAGCACATATCAGTTTGGTAGAGCTACACTAATTGAATGCCTGCTCAATTCTGTCAACTGAAGATTAAAAATAGGGTAATACCTGCTTTTAATAATTCAGTCATCATCCAAGTATTCATAGACCATTTAATTCTACATATTTTCATTGGTATATATGATACATAATATGTTTTCTATACCCATATGTGTTTTATGTAACAAGTATTTTGCAAATATTTAATTTTGCTGTGAAGTCTAGAAAAACAAATAGAATGGACAAAATTCATAGATAGAAAACTGGTCCTATAAGATAGAGGACAGAATTCATAGAATATTTTAAGTATAGATAGTAAATAAGCAAGTAGGCTGGGAAACACATAAACTTGGTGAGATGTACTAAAAACAAATAGCCAAATAAGTTTGTAACCAATAAGATTGCTAAAGACAGAAAAAAAAACTTGTTTTTTTGAGATATATATATATATATATATATATATATATATATATATATATATATATATATATATATATACAGGACTTTATTCCTCTGATAAACCTCTCAGTCCAGCCTGGTCTTCATGACCAGGAGCTGAGCATGGAACAGTGCCTGGATTCTCCCCCTTTTTCCAAGAGCTCTGTACCAGAGCAAGGCTGTGAGTTTCTCTGGACGAGGAAGAGATGGAAGACCTGCGACCAGCAGGGGCTCTTCTTGAGTAGGACCTAGTGCCATGGATGGGTGGGCCTACCCCTGGCTTAAAACTTAAGTCCAAGAGATGGAGAGACTATTCCTTCTTCCTGTTTTCCTGTCAGCAGCCTCTATACTCACCTTCTTCTAATCAGAGGATCTGGCTTAGAAAACTCAGCCACAAGGGCCAGGAGAAGCAGGGAGACTCCGGGAAAGAGGGCTTCAGCTCTGTAAGCAGGAGGGAAGGTGAGTTGGCCTTTGGCCTTTTACCTTGATTTGAGAGGTATCTAGAGCCATTTCCAAACAAGATATGGTTGGAAGGCAGAAGGACCTTCAGAAAAGGTAATGCCCTCGGTGGCAGTAGGCCTTCCCCACATTTCCCATTCCTGAGTGAGACCTACACTGGACCACAGTAAAGTTTAGGTGAGAACACTGGCTCAAATGACTTTGTTAAAAAGCTATGTCCATTGAGTCTAAGTAATTACACTGTTGAATTTCTTTTCCACTGAAAAAGTTCCCTTTTCTCCACATCCTTGCTAGCACTTATTGTCTGTTGATTTGTTGATGATAGCTATTCTGACAGGAGTGAGATGGTACCTCATTGTCATATTGATTTGCATCTCTCAGATGATTAGTGACTTTGAGCATCTTTTCAAATGTCTCTTGGCCTTCTGAATGCCCACTTTTCAAAGTGTGTATTCAGGTCCTTTGTCCATTTATTGATGGGATTTTTTATCTTCTTTTTGTTAAGTTGTATGAGTTTCCTATAAATTTGGGAGATTAAACCCTTATCAAATATAGCTTGTGGCAAATATGTTCTCCCTTTCTGTTTTGTTGATAGTTTCTTTAGCTCTGCAGAAGCTTTTGATTTTGAGGTAATCCCATTTCTTTATTTTCTCCTTAGGTTTCATTGTCCTAGGAGCTGTGTCAGTAAAGATATTGCTACAACATATGTCTGATATGCTTCTGTCTATAGCTTCTTCTAGGATGTTTATGGTTTTCTGTCTTACATTTAAGTCCTTTATTCATTTTGAGTTTGCTTTTGTGTAGGGGGTAAGTTGGTGGTCTAGTTTCATTTTTTGGCATGTATCTGTCCAGTTTCCCCAACACCATTTATTGAAGAGACCCTCTTGACTCCACTGTATGCTCTTGCCTCCTTTGTCAAATATTAATTGAACAAAATGGCTTGGGTTGATTTCTGGATTCTCTGTTCTATTTGATTGGTCTGTAAATTCATTCTTGTGCCAGTATCAGGTAGTTTTGAGAATAGTGGCTTTGTAACATTGCTTGATATCTGGTATTATGATCCCTCCACTGTTGTTCTTTTTTTTCTCAGGATTGCTGCAGCTATTTGGATTCTTTTTTTATTCCATACTAGTGTCCTGGTGCACAGATTTGTGCACATTGAAAGGGAATCGATGCTGGTGAACCAGATTCAGGGCCAACGGGGACCCAGCAGCAAGCTAAACCATGACTAATTCCATGAGGAATTGGGCTCCTTCCTCCCTTCTCTCTGGGTTCAGGGTGCAGGTAAACCAGATTCAGGGCTGACAGGGCCCCAGCAGCAAGCTAAATTACCTTTCATATCTAATCTAATAAAAGAATAATATGCAAATCGACTGTCACTCCAAGACACCTAAGCCACACCAACCAGGCAAGCCACACCTCCCAGCCAATCAGAGGGGCTGTATGCAAATTAATCCAGCCAAGATGGAGGCCAGCAGCCATGGAGCTAGAGCAAATAGGAGGCTTCCATTGCAACTGCCTGACTAGGCCACCTCACTGGGATGTTGGGTCAATGGGAGCTATGGGCAGCCTGAAAACAACCCCCAGCCCCTCACCCAGGCTGGCCAGGCATGCCAGCAGGTGGACATTCTCTGAGGGGTCCCAGACTGCAAGAGGGCACAGGCCAGACTGAGGGACCCCCCCACCTCCCGAGTGCACAAATTTTTGTGCACCGGGCCCCTCTAGTATATATATATATATATATATATATATATATATATATATATATATATTTTTTTTTGGAGAGTTTGTTCTAGCTCTGTGAAATATGCCATTTGTATTTTAATGATGCCATTCGTGTTTTAATGGGGATTGTATTGACTCTATAGATTGCTTTGGGTAGTATGGACATTTTATTTTATTTTTTATTTTTTAACCTATTTTATTGACTTTTTACAGAGAGGAAGGGAGAGGGATAGAGAGTTAGAAACATCGATGAGAGAGAAACATCGTTCAGCTGCATCCTGCACACTCCACATTGGGGATGTGCCCACAACCAAGATACATGCCCTTGACTGGAATTGAACCTGGGACCTTTCAGTCTGCAGGCCAACGCTCTATCCACTGAGCCAAACCAGTCAGGGCTGTATGAACATTTTAATGGTGTTGATTCTACCAATCCATGAACCCAGCATATTCTTCCATTTGTTTATGTCTCTTTTTCAATGTTCTTTAGATTTCTCAGTACATGTCTTTTATCTCTTTAAGTTTATTCCTAGGTATCTTAATTTTTTTGCTGTAATGATAAATGGGATTTTTTCTTTAGTTTCTCTTTCTGTAATTTCATCATCTAATCTAATAAAAGAATAATATGCAAATTGACCCTCACTCCGTTACACCTAAGCCACACCCACCATCCAATCAGAGCAGCTATATGCAAATTAACCCAGCCAAGATTGCAGCTGGCAGCCATAGAGCTAGAACAAGCAGGAGGCTTGCTCCCGTGATGCAGGAGGTTAAGGTTCCTGTCTGCCTAGGCCGGCTGTGGCCTCCGCTCAAGGCAACATAGTTTCAATTATAGAAGATAAATAAACCCCAGAGACCTACTTCCAGCCTTGGGCTCAAGGAAGCGCTGGGAGCCTAGGTTGTCAGGGGCAACCCTACCTGGGCTCTGGTTAAAGCAACAAAGTTTCAACTTTGTAAGTTAAATAAATTCCAGCCAGCCTCGCTGCAAACAGCCATCAGTGACTCACCCAGGCTGGCCAGATACCCTAGCAGGGACCCCCTCCCTGAAGGGATGTGGCTAGCCTGCAAATAGCTATCAGTCCTTCACCCAGGCTGGCCAGGTACCCCAGCAGAGACCCCACTCCCTGAATGGGATGTGGCCAGCCTGAAACTGGCCCTCAGCCTCTCACCCAGGCTGGCCAGACACCCTAGGAGGGGGACACCTACTTTGAAGGGGCTGTGGCCAGCCTGCAAACAGCCATCAGCCATTCACCCAGGCTGGCCAGGCACCCTAGTGGGACCCCCACCCTGATTCGGGACACCCTTCAGGACAAACCAGCTGGCCCCCACCCATGCACCAGACCTCTATCTACTCTAATAAAAGCATAATATTGAAATTGACTGTTTCTTTGGGAAGCCTAAGCCACACCCACCAGCCAATCAGATCAACCATATGCAAATTAGCCCAGCCAAGATGGTGGAGGCCGCAGCCCCAGACCCAGGACCAGAGGGGCAGACCAAAGACCTCTGCCCCGGGGTCCAGGCGGCAGCTGCAGTGGGAGAAGCCAGCTGGCCCGCACCTGTGACCTGGATCACGGGGCAGACAGAGGCTAAGCCTTTAATTTTAGAATGTTATTAAATACAGATTTTTTAAATATAATTAAAGATTATCAAAGAAAAAATAAAAAGAGAGGTGTACGTCTCCGCAGTGGGGTCTCCGGAACCTCCCGCTGAAGGCCACCTCCTCCTCCCCACCCCGCGCCATGATCTCTGGAGCTGCTCAGGACATCGCAGTGCAGGAGCTGGAGGTTCAGTCCGCGCTCCAAGCCCCTAGCCGCAGGGCACCGGGTGGGGCGGCAGTGGCCGGTGGCTCTGCACCGCCCCCGAAGCATGGCATGGAAACCCTCGCCCCTCGCCATTGCTGCTGCTCGCGCCGCTGGGGACTGGCGGGCCACGGCGCATCTGTGCTATGGGTGTGCAGCCAACCCTGCCCTGCCCTGCCCTGCCCTCAGGGTGTAGTGGGGAGCCATGCTGTGCCTCCTGCCTGACTGCCTGGCCTTCCCTTAGGGCAGCCCAGCCCCAAAGGACCCGGTGCGCCCAGCCAGAGGTGGAGCTCGTGCTCAACGATTCGGAGAGTAGGAAGCGGGCCAAGCACAAGACGGAGGACAGGAAGAAGGAGAAATATTTCCTCTTTTACCACGCTGAGACATCTCGGGGAAGGTGTGCCTCCCACTCAAGCACCCCAACAAGAGGCTGGAACACCAGGGCATCAACATCGAGATCATCGGGCAGATTGAACTCTACTATAACCACAGGAACCGCCATGAGTTTGTGTCACTGGTGAAGGACTTGGCCCAGCCTGGAGAAATTACCCAGTCACAGGTCTTCAACTTTGAATTCACCCACGTGGAGAAGCCGTATGAGTCCTACACATGGCAGAATGTGAAGCTCCAGTATTTCCTGTGCACCATCATCAGCCAGTACCTCAATGATGTTGTCAAAGAGATGGACATTGTCGTTCACACGCTCAGCGCATACCCAGAGCTGAACTCCTCCATCAAGATGGAGGTTGGGATCGAGAACTGTTTGCACATTGAGTTTGAGTACAACAAGTCCAAATACCACTTGAAAGATGTCATTGTGGGGAAGATATACTTCCTGCTGGTGAGAATCAAAATCAAGCACATGGAGACAGACATCATCAAGCGCGAAACGATGGGCACAGACCCCAACGTGTACCATGAGAATGAGAGGATAGCCAAGTATGAGATCGTGGATGGAGCACCAGTGAGAAGAGAGTCTCTCCCGATCTGGCTTTTCCTGGCGGGCTTTGAACTCCCCCCCAACATGCGGGACATCAACAAGAAGTTCTCTGTGCACTACTATCTCAACCTGGTGCTGATCCACGAGGAGGAATGGTGCTACTTCAAACAGCAGGAAGTGGGGTTGTAGTGGAAGGGTGACATCGTATGGAAGTAGGAAATAAGGACCACAGTGTGAGCTGCGGTCCAGGGGAGACAGAAGCTGTGCCATTGGCGGGTCCCCAAATGGAGGGGTGGATAGTCCAGAAATGGAGGTGCTCCTGCTTTGAAGCTGCAGTGCCGGGGCTGCATGGGCAGCTGCCAACTGGCTGGGGCTGAGCCCTGAGCTGAGGGTTAATGCCCCCTCCCCATGGAAGCTTTAATGAGGGAAGGAGGGCTGCTCCCTCTCTCTCTCTCACACACACACACCCTCTTGGGCCCCCTCTTCTGCTGGCTCCATTTTCTCTACCACAGGGGCAGGGATCTCCTGTGAGAGGCCCCACATGAGCCAGGAGATGGAGAGATGGGCAGGGAGCGGACAGAGGGAGCAGCAGCCAGGGAGAGTTTAGGGGGAAGTAACCAGGTCAGGGAGAGGTGGGACAGGAGGGAGGGAAGAACTTTTTAAAAGAGTCAGTGGACAGCAGAGTTAAAAAAAGAGGATGTATGAGTGAACTGTATGGCCTATAATGAAAACCAAGCATAGTTGTGTACTGGGGACAGATTTTAAAAGTAGAAGTCAGAAAAGAAAAAAAGATAAATGATAGTGGATAATTAGGCAGGTAGATAGATAAGTATTAAAACAGTGGCAGTAAGTAGAGAAGAATGTATGGCAAAGGTAGGATGAGAGAAAAAGAGGGAGGGAAGAAAAGTTATAAAGGGGGAGCTGGTAGAGCTTAAAAGGAGAATGGGAAGAAGGAAGGAATGAGGAGGGAGCAAAGCAGATCAGAGGGAGGAAGTGAAGGAAAAAATTAAGGTGGGAAGGAGGGAAAAGGGGAGGGTGGGCAGGGGTAAAGATAAAGGAAAGAAGGAATGTGGGGAGGGAAGGATGGTAGTAGAAAAATGGGAAGAATGATGATGGAACAGAAGTAGGAAATAAGGAGGAAAGAAAAGTTTGTAACTGATGAGTCAGTAGGAAAAGTGTTACATAAAGGAGAAAAATTGTGTGAGAGGAAGAAGCCAATAACAAATACAAGTCAAATACAATTGTGCGTGAAGGGGATGAGATTAAAAAAGAAAGTTAATAGGGGTGACCAGGCCGGCAGGGGAGGGCAGTTAGGGGAATGAGGCAGGCAGGCAGACAGAGTAGTTAGGGCAGGCAGGCAGGTTAGTGGTTAAGAATCAGAGGTCCTGAATTGTGAGAGTCCCCAAGAACTGCATATTGGAGAGGGTGCAGGTTGGGCTGAGGGACCACCCTCCCGCCCCCCATGCACGAATTTTGTGCACCAGGCCCCTAGTATATAATAAAAGGGTAATATGCAAATGGACCTTAAGAGCAGAACCACTGGGAATGACTGGTCACTATTACACACACTGACCACCAGGGGGCAGATGCTCAATGCAGAAGCTGCCCCCTGGTGGTCAGTGCACTCCCACAGAGGGAGCTCTGCTCAGCCACAAGCCAGGCTTCCAGCTGCCAGCACAGCAGTGGTGGTGGGAGCCTCTCTCACCTCCTCAGCAGAGTTAAGGACGCCCAACTGCAGCTTAGGCCTGCTTCCTGCTGGCAAGTGGACATCCCCTGAAGGCCCCCAGGCTGCCAGAGTGATGTCTGGCTGCCAGCTTAGGCCAAATCCCCTGGGTAGAGGGCCTAAGCCAGAAGGTGGACATCTCCTGAGGGGATGATGACTGCTAGAGGGCACAGGTCGGCTTAGGGACCCTCCCTTGAGTGCACAAATTTTGTGCACTGGGCCTCTAGTTGGTGTATAAAAAGGCCTAGATTTTTGGGTGTTAATTTTGTAACCTGCTACATTGCCAAATTCATTTATTAGTCTAGTCGTTTTTTTGATGGAGTCTTAGGGGTTTTCTATGTTTAGTATGTCATCTGCGAATAAGGACAGTTTTACTTCTTCTTTTCCAATTTGGATACCTTTGATTTATTTTTCTTTTCTGATTGCTATGGCTAAAACTCCCAATACTATATCAAACAAGGATGTGAAAGTTGGCATCCTTGTCTTGTTCCCACTCTTAGGAGATATGAGTTTAGTTTTGGCCATTGAGTATGATATTGGCTGTAGGTTTGTCATATAAGGCTTTGATTATATTGAGGTATGAGCCCTCTCTTCCCACTTTGCTGAGAGTTGTTATCAGGAAAGGGTGTTGGATTTTGTCAAATGCTTTTTCTTCATTGATTGATATGATTATATGACTTTTGTTTCTCAATTTGCTTATGTGATGTGTCACATTTATTGATTTGCAGACTTTTACCATCCTTGCATCCCAGGAATAAATCCCACTTTGTCATGGTGTATGATCTTTTTTATGTACTGCTGAATCTGATTTGCTCAAATTTTGTAGAGGATTTTAGCATCTATGTTCATCAAGGATATTGGCCTATAGCTCTCTTTTTGTTGTGGTGTCTTCAAAATGGCTAAAGGACTTAAATGTAAGACAGAAAACCATAAAAATCCTACAAGATTCCATAGGCAACAAAATAGCATACAAATATCCGAGCAATATCTTTACTCACCAAGAAACAAAAAAAGAGAACCCAAATAAACAAAATCAGAAATGAAACGACAGACCCTACTGAAATACAAAAGATTATAAAAAAAATACTATGAACATCTCTACTCCAACAAACTAAACAACCTAGATGAAATGGACATATTCCTAGAAAAATATGCCCTTCCAAAACTCAATCAAGAAGAATAAAAAAATCACAACAGGTGGATAACTAAGGAGGAAATTAAAGCAGTCATCAAAAAGCTTCCAAGAAGCAAAAGCCCAGGGCCAGATGGCTTCACAGGAAAGTTTACCAAACATTCAAAGAAGAACAGAAATCTATTTTCAGACTTTTCAAAAAAGTTCAAGATGAAGGCATACTTCCAAGCTCTTTCTATGAAGCCAATATTACCCTAAGTCCAAAACAATGTAAAGACAGCACAAAAAAGAGAATCACATGGATGCTAAAATCCTCAACAAAATTCTAGCAAATCAGATCCAGCATTACATTAGAAAGTTCATACACCATGACCAATTTGAATTTATTCCATGGGTGCAAGACTGGTATATCTGCAAATCAATATATGTAATACATCAAAGAAACAAACTGAGAGACAAAAATCACATAATCATATCAATCAATGAAGAAAAAGCATTTGACAAAATCTAACATCCTTTCTTGATAAAAACTCTCAGCAAAGTAGGAATAGAGGAATCATACATGAACGTAATAAAAGCCATCCATGACAAACCTACAGCTAACATCATACTCAATGGGCAAAAACTAAAACCACTTCCCCTAAGAACAGGAACAACACAGGGATGCCCACGTTCGCCACTCCTGTTTGACACAGCACTAGCAGTGCTAGTCATAGCAATCAGACAAGAAGAAGATATAAAAGGCATCAAAATTGGAAAAGAAGAAGTAAAATTGTCATTATTCACAGATGGCATTATATTGTACATAGAAAACCCTAATGACTCCATGAAAAGCTACTAGAACTAATAAATGATTTTGGCAGTGCAGCAGGATACAAAATTAACAGCCAGAAATCTAAGGCTTTTTTATGCAGCAACAATGAACTCACAGAAAGAGAAACTAAAAGAACAATCCTATCTATCATTGCAACAAAAGAATTAAGATACCTACTAATAAATTTAACCAAGAAGGTAAAGGACCTGTACTAAGAAAATTACAGGACACTCAGAAAAGAGATAGAGGAAGACATAAACAAATGGAAGAGTACACCATGTTCTTGGATTGGAAGAATCAACATCATTAAAATGTCCACACTACCCAGAGCAATCTATAGATTCAATGAAATCTACATTAAAACACCAATGGCATACTTCAAAGACCTAAAATAAACTCTCCAAAAATTCATCTGGAATAAAACAAGACCCCAGAGAGCAAGACGGCAGCATAAGGTAAACACCGTAAATGCAGCCGTGAACAACTATTTCAGAAAAACCACGAAAAGAAAACACGGACACCACTCACACCCACAGGAAGGCTGGCTGAGTGGAAATTCTACAACTAGAAAGAGTCTGAGACTTAGAGGAGTGGCGGAAGCAAAGTACAGAGGTACGGAGGCGCACGCGCACGGGGCTCGGGGAGAGGGCTGGTGCCGGAGGACACAGTTCTTTTTCAAACTGGAGAGAACCACAAGCTCCGGCAGCTCTGAACTCCAGTTCCAGGTGAATTTCTGAGGACCCAGATGCATACCCAGAGAAGGGGGACTGACTGGCACCAGGAGGAAATCCAAAGCAGGTTTCTCTCAGCGTTGCTTGCAGCAATTACCACGGGACACAGAGATGCGGTGTCTCTCAGCACAGGGCTGAGAAGCGGCCATAGCTATCTGCTCTGCCCCATAGACTCCCTGAGGCTCCGCCCCTCCCAAGCTGCCTCAGAGGCTTTTGCATATTAAACGCTGAGTAGCCTAAGGCAAAGGCTAAATCAACACCTCCTTAAAGATACAAGAGCCAGCCTTACCCAGTGGCCAGAGTGGGACCATCCTAAATAAAACTCAGACCCACAAGGAACACACTCGGGGCAGATGCAGTGAGGACAAAAGCCCTACTGAAACAACTCTTGCCCCATAAGAGTGTCTTCAGTACAGAAGTTCTCCCACTGTAGACACAGCTGACTCTCATAACCAAGTGGATTAGATGTTAATTCCTCTCAGTGATCACCTAACTCAGAAAGGGAAGCAGCCAAAATGCGGAGACAAAGGAACAGATCACAAATGACAGAAATGGAGGAAAGAAAGCGACAGGATATAGAGTTCAAAACCACGGTTATTAGATTTTTCAAGAATTTTCTAGAGACTGACCATAAATTTAGTGAGACCCTCGAGCATATGAAAAAGAACCAGCTAGAAATTAAACATACACTGACTGAAATAAAGAATAATATACAGAGATCCAACAGCAGATGAGAGGATCGCAAGAATCAAGTCAAAGATATGAAATATGAAGAAGCAAAATCCACCCAGCGGGAAAAGTCAAAAGAAAAAATAAAATAAAATAAAAAAAGAATCAAAAAGTATGAAGATAGTGTAAGGAGTCTCTGGGACAATTTCAAGCGTACCAACATCAGAATTGTAGGGGTGCCAGAAGAAGAGAAAGAGCAAGATATTGAAAACCTATTTGAAGAAATAATGACAGAAAACTTCCCTCACCTGGTGAAAGAAATAGACTTCCAAGTCCAGGAAGCGCAGAGAACTCCAAACAAAAGGAATTGAAGGAGGACCACACCAAGACACATCATAATTAAAATGCCAAGAGCAAAAGACAAGGAGAGAATCTTAAAAGCTGCAAGGGAAAAACAGTTAGTTACCTACAAGGGGGCACCCATACGACTGTCAGCTGATTTCTCAACAGAAACTTTGCAGGCCAGAAGGGAGTGGCAAGAAATATTCAAAGTGATGAATAGCAAGAACCTACAGCCACGATTACTTTGCCCAGCAAAGCTATCATTCAGAATTGAAGGTCGGATAAAGAGCTTCACAGACAAGAAAAAGCTAAAAGAGTTCATCACCACCCAACCAGTATTATATGAAATGCTGAAAGGTATCCTTTGAGAAGAGGAAGAAGAAAAAGGAAAGTAAAAATTATGAACAACAAATACACATCTATCAACAAGTGAATCTAAGAATCAAGTGAATAAAAAATCTAATGAACAGAATAAACTGGTGAATAGAATAGAATCAGAGGCATAGAAAGGGAGTATACTGTCAATTTTTGGGGGTTAAGGGTGTTGGGGTGCATGAAAAGAATGGACAATAATCTTACACCTATGGATGAGGACAGTAGGGGGGCAAGGACAGATGGTGGGGTGGGAACTGGGAGGAGGGGAGCTATGGGGGGAAAAAGGAACAACTGTAATAATCTAAACAATAAAGATAAAAAAATTAAAACAAAACAAAACAAAACAAAAAACAAGACCCCAAAAAGTTGCAGCAATCTTGAGAAAGAAGAACAATTTTGGATGGATCATAATATCAGATATCAAGCTATATTTCAAAGCCATTGTTCTCAGAACTGCCTAGTACTGGCACAAGAACAGACACATAGACCAATGGAACAGAAAAGAGAAGCCAGAGATTGACCCTAGCCATTATGCTCAATTAATATTTGACAAAAAAAGCAAGAGCGTACAATGGAGTCAAGACAGTGTCTTTAATGAATGGTGTTGGGAAAATTTGACAGATACATGCCAAAAAATGAAACTAGACCACCAAATTACACCATACACAAAAATAAACTCAAAATGAATAAAGGACTTAAACATAATACAGGAAACCATAAATATCCTAGAAGAAGCCATAGGCAGCAAAATATAGACATATGTCATAGCAATATCTTTACCAATAGAACTCCTAGGGCAGTGGAAACTGAGGAGAAAATAAACAAAAATGACTACATCAAAATAAAAATCTGTATAACTATCAACAAAACAACAAGAAAGCCCACTGCATGGGAGAACATATTTGCCAATGTTATCTTTGATAAGTGTTTAATCCCCAAAATTTATAGGGAACTCATACAACTTAATAAAAAGAAGATAGAGAGAGAAACAAGATGGCGGCATAGGGTAGACACCGCATATGCAGCTGTGAACAACTATTTCAGAAAAACCACGAAAAGAACATACGGACACCACTCGCACCCACAGGAAGGCTGGCTGAGTGAAAATCCTACAACCAGAGAAGAGTCTGAGACTCAGAGCAGCAGCGGAAGCAAAGTACAGAGGTACGGAGGTGCGCGCAC
>PVJC01037410.1:0-17241 GCA_004026665.1 Murina feae | reverse complement strand
CACTTTCTGATTTAGGCGATCACTGTGAGGGATTAACCTCTAAGCCACTTGGTTACGAGAGTCAGTTGTGTCTACAGTGGGAGAACTTCTGTGCTGGAGACACCCTTATGGGGCAAGAGTTGTTTCAGTGGAGCTTTTATGCTCACTGCATCTGCCCCAGGTGTGTTCCTTGAGGATCTGTTTTGTTTAGGATAGTCCCACTCTGGCCACTGGGTTGGGGCTGGCTCCTGTATCTTTAAGGAGGTGTTGCTGCAGAAGCCTCTGACGCACTTGGGAGGGGCGGAGCCTCGGGGAGTTCGCCGGGCGGGGCGGAGCAAACAGCTATGGCACTTCTCAGCCCTGTGCTGAGAGACGCCTGGACTCTGTGTCCCATGGTTATTGCTGTAAGCAATGCTGAGAGAAACCCGTTTTGTATTTCCTTCTGATGCTAGTCTCTGGGTGCCTGTGGGACCTCCAAAACTCGCCTGGAACTGGAGTTCAGAGCCGCTGGGAGCTTGTGGCTCTCCCCATTTTGGAAAAGAACCACGGCCTCCGGTACCAGCCCTTCCCCGAGCCCGTGCGCGCGCCTCCGTACCTCTGTACTTTGCTTCCGCTGCTTCTCTGAGTCTCAGACTCTTCTCTGGTTGTAGGATTTTCACTCAGCCAGCCGTCCTGTGGGTGCGAGTGGTGTCCGTGTGTTCTTTTCGTGGTTTTTCTGAAATAGTTGTTCACAGCTGCATATACGGTGTCTACCCTATGCCTCCATCTTGTTTCTCCCCAAATTATTTTTCTTTTATTTTTTAATTATTTTTATTTATTATTACTATTTTTAACTTTTTATATTTTTTTGGATTAGTGTTCTACATTCTATTTTTATTTGTTATTATTATTTTACCTTATCTCATTTTTTTTCTTTTGCCAACATTTCCTTCCTCACTGCTCCCTTTTTCATCGTGTTTCTCTTTTCAAGATCCTGCTTTAGTTTTTCTCTCTTCTTTCTTTTTACTCCTTGTTAAAAATTGATCTTTGTCTGTTTTATTGATGGATTACTATTATAGTAGTCTCTGTTGGCTTACTCATATGTCTAATTTCCTCTCCCCTGCTCCAAATCCATGGACCATTTTATTTTCTCTTTATTTACTAGCCAATGATTTTATTTTTGTTGTTTGCTTGTTTGTTTTGTTTTTCTTTTTATTTTATGCTTTTATTTTTCCTCTCCTAACCTGCTCTCTTCTTCTACTAATAGGTTAATTAGTTTCACTTGCCCTAATTCCCAAGCCAGATAAAGATACCACAAAGAAAGAGAATTACAGGCCAATATCCTTGATGAACATGGATGCTAAAATCTTCAACAAAATTCTAGCAAATCAGATCCAGCATTACATTAGAAAGATCACACAACATGACCAAATGGGATTTATTCCAAAGATGCAAGGATGGTACAATGTCTGCATATCAATAAATGTCATACATCACTTAAAGAAATTAAGAGACAAAAATCACATAATCATATAAATTTGTGCAGAAAAAACATTTGACAAAATCTAACACCCTTTCTTGATAAAAATTCTCAGCAAAGTGGGAATAGAGGGCTCATACTTTAATATAATAAAAGCCTTATATGACAAACTTACAGCCAACATCACACTCAATGGGCAAAACCTAAAACCATTTCCCCTAAGAACAGGAGCAGAGAGGGATGCCCACTTTCACCACTCCTGTTTGACATAGTAGTGGAAGTGTTACCCATAGTGATCACACAAGAAGATGGAATAAAAGGCATCTAAATTGGAAAAGAAAAAGGAAAACTCATTATTCACAAATGACATGATATTGTACATAGAAAAGCCCAATGACTCCAAACTAATAGACTTAATAAGTGAATTCGGCAATGTAGCGGGATACCAAATTTATTTCCAGAAAACTATGGCTTTTTTATATATCAATAGTGATCTCACAAAAAGAGAAACTAAAAAAAAAAAATCCCATTTACCATTGCATGAAGAAAATTAAGATACCTAGGAATAAATTTAACTAAGGAAGTAAAAGACCTATACTCAGAAAGTTACAGAACATTGAAAAAAGAGATAGAGGAAGATATAAACAAGTGGAAGAACATACTGGGTTCATGGATTGGTAGAATCAACATCATTAAAATGTCCATACCCAAAGCAATTTATAGATTCAATACAATCTCCATTAAAATAGGAACAGCATATTTCACAGGCCTAGAACAAAACTCTCCCAAAATTCATCTGGAATAAAAATGACCAGAAATAGCCACAGCAATCCAGAGAAAGAAGGATAAAGTTGGAAAATATCATACATCAAGCTATATTCCAAAGCCATGGTTCTCAAAACTGCCTGAAACTGGCACAAGAACAGGCATATAGACCAATGGAACTAACAAAGAACTCAGAGATAGACCTAAGCCATTATGCTAAATTGATATTTGACAAAGGAACCAAGAGCATACATTGGAGTCAAGACAGTCTCTTCAATAAATGGTGCTGAGAAAATTGGTCAGATACATGCAAAAAATGAAACTAGATCACCATATACAAAAATAAACTGAAAATGGTTAAAGAACTTAAATGTAAGATGGGAAACCATAAAAATCTTGGAAGACTACATAGGTAGCCAAATCTCAGACATATATCATACCAATATCTTTAATGATACAGCTACTAGGGCAAGGGAAACTATATTGAAAATAAACAAATGGGACTACACCAAAATAAGAAACTTCTGCCCAGCAAAAGAAACCATGAACAATACTACAAGATAGCCCACTGCATGGGAGAACATATTTGCCAATGATATCACTGATAAGGATTTAATCTCAAACATTAACAGGGAACTCATACAACTTAACAAACGAAGATAAATAATCCAATCAAAAAATGAGAAAATGACCTAAATAGACACTTTTCAAAAGATGACATAAAGAAGGTCAAGAGACATGAAAATATGCTCAAAGTCCCTAATCATCTGAGCAATGCAAATCAAAACAACAATGAGGTACCATCTCACACCTGTCAGAATGGCTATCATCAACAAATCAACAAACAAGTGCTGGTGAGGATATGAAGAAAAAGGAACCCTTGTGCACTGCTGGTGGTAATGTAGACTGGTATAGCCACTGTGTAAAACTGTATGGAGTTTCCTCAAAAAGTTAAAAATGGAAATCCCACCTTTAGGAATATACCCCAAGAAACCAGAAACACCAATCAGAAAGGACATATGCACCCCTATGTTCATAGCAACCCAATTACAATAGTTAAGATTTGGTAACAGCTTAATGCCCATCACCAGATGAGTTGATTAAAAAACTGTGGTATATCTACACAATGGAATACTACATTGCTATTTAAAAAAGTAACTTTTACCATTTGCAATAGCATGGATGGAACTGGATAGCATTATGCTAAGCAAAATAACCCAGTTGGACAAAGATAAATATCACATGACCTCACTCATATGTGGGATATAATGAACATAAACTGATGAACAAAAATAGGTCCAGGTGCAAGATAACACTTACCCTTAGGGAAAAGGCAGGGAAGGAGGGCTTAGAGATCAATCAAAGGACTTGTACGCATGCATATTATTATATTACTTGGGACCCAGTGCACAAAAATTTGTGCACTCGGGGGGTCCCTCAGCCCGGCCTGTGCCCTCTTCCAGTCTGGGACCCCTCTGGGGATGTCCATCTGCTGGTATGCCTGGCCAGCCTGGGTGAGGGGCTGATGGCTGTTTGCAGGCTGGCCAAGTCCCCCAGTGGGAACCCTCACCCCATGGGTTCCCACTGGATGAGGGGCTGCCTGGATGAGGAGCTGAGGGCCAGTTTCAGGCTGCCCACAGTCCCTTCAGGGTTTGGGTCCCTACTGGGATGCCTGACCAGCCTTAGGGAGGGGCTGAGGGCCGTTGTTTTCAGGCTGGCCAGTCTCTTCAGGGTTCGGGTCCCTACTGGGATGCCTGACCAGCCTGGGGGAGGAGCTAAGGGCCATTTTCAGGCTGCCCACACCCCCTTAGGATTCGGGTCTCTACTGTAGTGCCTGGACAGCCTGGGTGAGGAAGCTTAGGGCTGTTGCAGACTGGCCGCAGCTCCCATTGACCCAAGGTCCCAGCGAGGCTGCTGGCTAAAAGCAGGTTTCTGGGGTTTATTTATCTCCTATAATTGAAATTTTGTTGCCTTGAGCGGAGGCCATGGCCGGCCTAGTTTCCTCCATCGCTGGTCTCCTGTTTGCACTAGCTCCATGGCTGCCAGCTGCCATCTTGGCTGGATAAATTTGCATACTGTCACTCTGATTGACTAGTGGGTGTGGCTTGGCTGGTGAGTGTGGCTTAAGTGTAACAGAGTGAGGGTTAATTTGAATATTACTCTTTTATTAGATTAGATATCCAATGGCCACAGATACTGGGTCATAGGGGCTTGTTTTGGGAGGTGGGAGTGGCCACGATTGGGTCATTCAGGGAAAAAGGAGACATATGTAATATTTTATAAATAATAAAAAATAATATAACACAGGAACTATCAGTTGGAAGATGCAAAGGGCAAGGTACAGGGAAAAGGCACAAAGCTTCCATGCCCTACAGGAGCTCCACTCTCTCCCCACCTTTTCACAAGTTCATAACCAGAGAAGGTTACTGTTCACATCCCTGGTTTGTGTGTGTGTGTGTGTGTGTGTGTGTGTGTGTGTGGAGGCTTTTTTACATAGGCAGGATGGCTGTTGGCAATTGATTCAATCTCCAGGCACTCTCATCTCCCTAGAAGTCAGAGGAATAGGTCTTAAAATTTCAACCCTCTAATCATATGATTGACTTTCCAGGCAACCAATTTCAAGGATTTAAGGAGCTCCATGCCAGGAATGGGGCAACCAAATTATATATATATATATATATATATATATATATATATATATATATATATTTCTTACTATACTAGTAAATCAAAATATCACTTAGTATCTTCTCATCCTTCATTTGGAAGAGTTTTGCAGTTTCCAAAATCCACAATGGTATGGTATGATCACATGAAACAATGGAATCAGCATCCTATCCTAAAGATAAAAGGATGTCCTTTGGATTATGAGGATAAATAAGGCTACTTGCCACTAATTCCAGCTGTCTGTAAGACTCTTAGCATTTTATAACTAACTAGGGACCCAATGCATGAATTCATGCACCTTGAAAGAAACTGTGGGCTGCAAGGCTGCAGTGGGCACAGGGACAGGTCTTGTCCCATCCTCTGCACCACCACCCAATCCCTCCCACCACACCCCCTGGTCCCCTGTCTGCCCACAGCCCTCTCCTACATGTTGAAGGTGCCAGGCACCAGCAACAGATGCAAGCATCTGCTGATCCCGATTGCCCCTCAGGAGCAGGAGGAGGTAGAGAAGCCCTCAGGGGTGATTGGGGCCTGGAGTTGCTGCTTGCATCCCCTGCTCACCTGCTGTACCATCCCACCATGGCTGACACACACATGTTCCATGTGTGCCCTCTGGTGGTCAGCACATGTCATAACAACCAGTTGCTTAGTTGTTTGGTTCTTCCACCATTCGGTCTATTTGCATATTAGGGTTTTATAATATACTACGGGCCCGGTGAACAAAAATTTGTGCACTTGAAAGGTCCCTCAGCCCAGCCTGTGCCCTCTTACAGTCTGGGACCCCTCGGGAGATGTCCACCTGCTGGCGTGCCTGGTCAGCCTGGGTGAGGAGCTGATGGCTGTTTGCAGGCTGGCCAAACCCCCCTCCAGTGGAGACCCTCACCCCATTGGGGTGTGGTCAGCTTGGGTGATGGGCTGAGGGCTGTTTTCAGGCTGCCCACAGCCCCCCAATGGGGACCCTCATCCCATTGGGGTGTGGCCAGCATGGGTGATGGGCTGAGGGGCATTTTCAGGTTTTCAGGCTGCCCACAGCTCCCATTGACCCAATGTCCTAGCAAGGCTGGCTGGAAGGAGGTTTCTGGGGTTTATTTATGTTCTATAATTGATACTGTTCCTTTAAGCCGAGGCCTAGGCAGGTAATGAAGCCTCCTGTTGGCTTCAGCTCCGTGGTTTCTATAACTGCCTTAGTAGACTCTAGGCAGGCAGTTTCCTCCATCGCTGGTGCAATGGAAGCCTGCTGTTTGCTTCAGCTCTGAGGCTTCTATAATTGCAACAATATTGAAACTATGTTGTTGCCTTGAGCACAGAGAGGCCCAGCTGGCTGGCAGACAGCTTACTCCTGGTGCAACAGAAGCCTGCTGTTTACTCTAGCTCCGTGACTGCAGGCCTCCAACTTGGCTGGGTTAATTTGCATACAGTCACTCTGATTGGCTGGTGGACATGGCTTAGGTGTCCCGTAGAAATGGTCAATTTCAATATTACTCTTTTATTAGATAAGATTAGAGGCCCATTGCAGGAAGATTCCTACAAGAACAGTGCTTCCTCAGCCTATTCCTGCAAGAATAGGGCTTCCTGAGCAGGGGCAAAACAGCAGAGAAAGGAGCGAAGCCCTCACTCCCTCCTGTCTCTGCTGCCTCACTCCCTCCCATCTGCACTGCCTTGCTTCCTCCAGTGTCCACAACTTCGCTCCCTCTCATCTCCACTGCTTTGGCTCCCTCCCTTCTCTGCTGTTTCGCTCCCTTCTGAAGCACTTGGCTTCCTTCTACACTGTCTTCAGTCTTCGCTCTGCACTTGTGTATGCAAATAACCACCATCTTTGTTGGGTTAATTTGCATATCGCTTTGATTGGCTGGTGGGCATAGTGGTGGGATGGTCAATTTGCATGTTTCTCTTTTATTATTGTAGATAGATACTTATTGAGAACTAATATGCTCTGGGCACTCTTCCAAGTGCTTTAAATATATTAATTTATTCTTCATCAATCCTATGTGGTAATATAAAGTATTTATGGGGTAAAATGAGTATACTGAAGCTAAGAGAAAGTATCACATTGACCAAACTCCCAGAGATCAAAAGTTGATTTTTTTTCAGTTTTTGTTTTCTCCTTCAATGTTAAGCCCATTGGTATTTTTTGATGCTGCTGAACCTATGATTATACCTCTCATTTTCTTTTTCTACTCTTTTAAATTTATCTGTTCTATGAGACTGATGGACCAAGTGACTAGGATTATTAAACTCTGTATAAAATAACAGTGAATATGTGATCAGCAAGTGGCCACTCAACTTTGTAACATCTTTTTAGGTTCTTCAGATGCTTTCTTAGATGTATTCTCATATAGTTGAGGTTGCTGTATAATTGACGCATGGAAAAGTAAAGTTTAATATGTTTCAGAGTGATGTCTTATTTAAATTACAAATGCTATTGTGACCAGGAACCCAATATTTGAGTATGTCTTCCTTTAGTACTAGCCCTTAGAAATGAATGAGCAGGAATTTTTAGTATAGAAAGAAAACTATTGAGTTGGTCAATCCATAAATGAAGAACTAATATTCTGAAAGATCCAACTCCTTGATTGCATGTAGATTACAGATCATACAGGGAAAAACCAAAAGACTCCATGGATCAGAGGGTTTGAGGTGGTCCTGGGAGCTAAATGGTGAGAGGTGGGCTAAGGGTAATAAATCATTTTTTCAGGTCTTGAGGATAGCTCTGAGGTATACTCTGGTGTCACTCTGTCTGGTCTCCCTGTATCTAGTGTCATGGAAAAGTAGCCAGGGAACCATTCAAGGTCAAGTTTTTATTTTTAGCCAGCCAGAGGTCCAGACCTTGTGACCTTTAGTCAGGTCCCAGCTATTGTCTTCTGTTGCCTGGGGGTTGCTAATTTTTCAGGGGAGAAGCTAAGTCAATGAGGGTGAGAAATATGGTTTCTAGAGCTAGTATTGAAAGCTAAATTTAATAGAAGTCATAAGGACCTCCAATTTCACTGTTAAATTAAGTTTCCTTTTCCTGCTTCTGTTTTCATAATTTCCCCCATGTTAAAACTAGTTCAAGTCTTTTAAATTTGTGAGATATTCTTATCAATTTGAATAAAATATTTGACTATATGTAGATATATAATTATTCAAATTTATTTAAAATTTGATTATTATTGCTCTATGCTCCAAAAAGTGCGGTAGCTGGTGTTTATATATATATTTAATGAAAGAGCAGAATTTGAAACTATAAACCAAATTACTGTTAAAAATGACCTCATTGAAAACAATGAATATTTTAGAGGTATACATTTAAAGCAATTAACCAGAATTTTAAATGCTATATTGTATTTTAAATATAAAATACTACTTTAAAAATTGGGTTTGCAAAAAAAAAAGGCAAAAATAAATAATTTCACTCTGAGAAGCATATCCCTTCTCATTGAAAAAAACAAATTTTAGTTGTACTTGTTAAACAAATTTTATATAATTATGGGGGTGTACTTTTCTTTCTTGAAGTCATGGTCTTTCCACTTCTTTCTTTATCAGTCAAAATAATGACATATTTCACATAATATATTTGCTCTTTGATGTGTAGTGCCATAAAAATTTATCAGCTTGCCAAATGTTTAGTTAGGTAAGATAAAATTAAGATACTATATCTCAGCTAATCCTTGATATAACACTAATTAGAAGGGAATATACTAAATATTTAATATATTTAGCTGGCTAACTACATTATTAATTTTATGTTTATGCATATACTTCTATACTCCTCCTAAATAGAGTTACTAAGTTAATGTCTTGGCTGGTGTTCCCAGTGGTTAGAACATTTGCCTGCCTACCGAAGGGTCATGAGTTCAATTCCCGGCCCCGTTTAGAGTTTGTTCAGTAGGCAAACAATTATTAAGTCTCATTCACATCCATGTTTTGATGTTTTTTCCTCTCTCCCTGTCTTCCCTTCTCTCCCTCCATTACATTCTCACTAAAAAAAAATCAATGGGAAAAAAAAATCCTGATCTGAGAATTATCAAAAAAAAAAAAAAAATGAGAGAGAAAGAGAGAGAGAGAGAGAGAGAGAGAGAGAGAGAGAGAGAGAGAGAGTTACTAGCTTGAAACTTGGCCCAATCACCACTAACAAGCAAGTTTTTCCAATAATAAAAGCTTTAAAAATCACTACGAGAAAAACATCTTGGTCCTAAAAAATGGCGGCGGTATAGACAGACGTATCCAGTGCCTTGTCTGGGAACAGATAGGGTGAACGGCTAAAATTAGTAGCATCCATCCCGAATTGGCAGTGGAGATTAAGCTGGGAGACAGACTGCAGCCAGGTAAGGCAGAAGTCTCCTAAGAGAGGTAAATTCAAGGCTTTGGGAAAGATATTCTGCCAGATCTGAGCTCTGAGGATCAGAAAGAATCCACACGGCACTGGCATCAGCACCGGCACCCAGCCGTGTCTCCTGAGATGGGTGCAGTGGAAAGAGGGTCCACAGAACTGCTGGTCGGCAGGGGATTCTAGATCGGGGTTCACAATCAGGAAAGGGCTGGGGTGTGCGGGCAGGAGCGAAGCATGCCCCCCTCAAAGTGGATTCTACATCTGGGTCCACAGTCAGTAAAGACTGAAGTGTGCCAGCAGGACAGGAGTGTAGTGCAGTCTCTCCCACCTCTGTGGCCGGTGCCTTTCTGCACTGAGCCTTGTGCATAGGGCCTTTCACATACAGTCACTTATCTGTGACTGGAGTGTGGGAGAAGGTGCTGAGTTGTGGAATCTGGGGAGAGAGGGGGGTCCAGAAGAGTGGCAGTGAGTTTGGTGCTGACTCATGCCTCAGCCTGGGACCTGGGCAGCCATTGTGCCCTGAAGAGACAACCCCTCCTCCAGTATCCAGGCAACTAATACAGCCACACCCAGATTCCATCCTAAACTGTAAAAAAGATTAAAAAAAACAAACAACCTAAACAGTCCCTGAGAGACCAAAGGGACTGGCCTAAAGAGAGACTTTTGGTCCCAGCAATCAGATCCTGAGAAACACAACAGTACAGAAGACTGGGATCTTAAGCCAGCCAAAGGAACATTTTACTTCTTCATTTTTATTTTATTTTATTTTATTTTATTTTATTTTATTTTATTTTATTTTATTTTTATGACTTTATTATCTTTCCTTTTTTTCTTTTTTCTTTGTTTTCTTGTTTGTGTTTATTGCTTTATTTTCTATTTCTCTTCACTTTATTTTTTCATTGCTCTATTTTATTTTATTTTAGTTTTTTTGCTATTTTTATACCATTTTTGAAATCAAATTTTTTGTAAATTTATTTTTTTTCTTTTCTTTCTTCTCTTTACTCTTATTCACCCATCCCCTTTCTACTTGCTCTATACTTAACTGAGATCCTCCCTGTAATCCTACAATTATTAAGCTTATCTTCTATATATAAGCTCACCATCTACAGATTCTGCTCCCATCCTCTCTGCTGGGGGTTTGTATTTTTTTTGGTTCTGTTTTGTTTTGTTTGTTTATCTATTGGTTCTGTGGTGTGTTCATAGATATAGTCTCCTTTTTATTCCTTTCTCTTTTCTCATCTTTTTTGCTCTCTTTTCTCGCTCCTAATCCTCTTTTCTCAGGTGGTCACTTATAGTGGGGTTATTAATGTCATGAGTATATTCATGCTTTGGTCCCTTTGTGTGGTGTCTTATCAAGGTGAATTTTATCCTGTCTGGTCAGATGCTAGAGAGTGAATCACACAACCAGATATCTGTAGAGGAAACTCCATGCACGAATAGGTCAATAATACCCCAGACCCAACTACAGAGGCAGGAAGAAGGTGACAGTGAGGGAGAGAGCATGTCAGTGAGAGACCAAAAGAGGAGTGTGTGGTCATATGGAATGTGCATGTGTGTATGTGAGTGAGGCACAGATAGATCCCTCAGTGGTCTAGCTAAACGGGCTCCTTAACTAGGCAGACTCTGATACTGTTGTAAACAGTTCCAGGAGGCCAGCCCATCCTCATAGGCCTTGCATTTTTAAGGGGAGAGCTGCTGTAACTGGGAGCCAGACTTCACCCCCACCCAGGCTGCCCTCAGATAACACCTGGGACAATCCAGACACCCCTACCAGGGACCTGCTACTTCAGATGTGGTCCCACAGTCAGCTAATCTCCAGCCACCTTGGGTGTAGGCTCCTGTGAGTTCTGAAGCATGTTCTCCTCTGACTGGCCCAACATATTAGCCCAAGGCACCACAACCACACAAGCAGCAGACACATGAACAGCCCACCCCTGTCCAAGGAGCAGCAGCTCCGTGACAAGCCTGCCCCAGGCCTAAGAGCAGAAGCCTCACTTGGCAGCCTGCTGTCCAAGGATCAGCAGCTGTGTGAGCAGCTCATTCCCCAGTATGAGGAACAGCATCCACGTGAGCATCCATGCCCCTGTCTGAGGAACAGCCCACACTAATCCAAGGAGCATCAGCCAAAAGCAATCTGCACCTGTCTGACAAGCAGCAACTGGGGGAGCATCCCGCCTCTATCCAAGGAGCGGCAGTCACAGGTACAGCTCACTCCCACCTAATGCTCAGCAACCACGCAAGCAGCCCATCCCCCATTTGAGAACCAACAACTGAGTGAGCAGCCCACATCTGAATGAGGAGCAGTCACCCTGCAAGCAACCTGCCCCTGTCAAAAGAGCTACAGCCTCATGAGCAGCCCACTCCATCTAAGAAAAGCAGCAGCAAGCCGCCAGCCTAGATCCAAGGAGCAGGAGTCATGTGATCAGCCCACCTCTGTCCAAGGAATAGCAACCGTGTAAGCAGCTTCCCTTACCGGAGATACCACTCCTGCTAACACACCCACCAGAGGAGCCACTATTATCTGAGGAGCAGCCACCTTGAGGAGCAACTGCAGCCCAAGGAACCACCACCACCCAAGGAGTAGCCCCTGCATGACTCAGCATCTAGATCAGTCAGTGAGACCAAAAATGGGTAGACAAAGAAACCCACAAAGAAAAGGAGGAATCTCTAGAAAAGCAACTAAGTAAAACAGATGCATGCAATATGTCAGAAAAAGAATTCAGAATAAGGGTCCTAAAGTGCATAAAACAGATGGAGGAAAAAAATCAACAACTTATATAAGAATCAAGAAGAATTGGATGAAATAATCAATAACTTATGTAAGAATCAAGAAGAAATGAAGGTGATACAGTTGCCATAAAAAGCACCATGGAAAATTTCAACAGTAGACTAGTAGAAACGGAGGACTGAATTAGCAAATTAGAAGACAGGGAAGCAAAACACACCCAAACTGAACTGCAATTAGAGAGAAAAAAAAAAAAGACAGGAGGAAAGCCTAAGGGAGGTATGGGACAACATGAAATGAAGCAACATATGAATAATAGGGGTGCCAAAACAACAGGAAGAGGAACAAGGATTAGAAAACGTATTTGAAGCAATATTCTCAGAAAACTTCCCTGAGATGGCGAAGAAAGAAGTCACACAAGCACAGAGAGTCCCAAACTAGATGAATTCAAAAAGACCCACCCCAAGACACATCATAATTACCATGGCAAATGTTCAGGACGAGAGAATCTTAAAGGCTGAAAGACAAGGACAGAAAGTTACATACAAGGGAGCTCCCATTAGATTATCAAATGATTTCTCAACAGAAACATATCAGGCCAGAAGAGAATGGATGGAAATTTACAAAGTGAGACAGAGCAAGGGACTGAATCCAAGATTACTCTATCCAGCAAGGCTATCATTCAAAATTGAAGGGGAAATAAGAAGCTTCACAGACAAAAAAAATTTATCACCACAAAGCCAGCAATGCAAGAAATGCTAAAGGGACTGGTGTAAAAAGATGAAATAAAAAGTTAAGAAAGAACACAGGCACAAAAAATAAAATGGCTACAAACAAGTACCTTTCAATAATAACTTTAAATGTAAATGGAATAAATGCTCCAATCAAAAGACACCAAGTGGCTGAATGGATAAAAAAAAATGACCCATATATTTACTGTTTATAAGAGACTCACCTCAGAATAAGAGACTCACACAGACTAAAAGTGAAGGGATGGAAAATTATCTTTCGGGCAAATGGAAAGGGGAAAAAAAAGCTGGGTAGCAATACTTATATCTTACAAAATAGACCTCAAAGTGAAGGCCATAACAAGAGATAAGGAAAGCCACTTCATAATACTAAAGGGATCAATACAACAAGAGGACATAACTCTGATAAACATATATGCACCCAATGCAGGAGCACCCAAATACATAAAAAAAACTCCTGGAAGATATCAAGGGAGAGATTGACAACAATAAAACCATAGTAGGGGACTTTAATACACCTCTGACATCACTGGATAAATCCTGTAGACAAAAAATCAGCAAAGAAACAGCAATTCTAAATGACTCACTAGATCAGATGAACTTAATTGACATCTTCAGAGCATTTCACCCCAAAGCCATGGAATATACATTCTTCTCAAGCGCACATGGCACATTTTCAAAAATAAACCACATATTGGGCCACAAGCAAAGTCTCCTCAAATTCAAGAAGTTGAAATCATATCAAGCATCATCTCAGATCACAATGGCATAATATTAGAAATAAACTGCAATAAAAACAATCCAAAACACTCAAACTTCCCTGACTGGTTCGACTCAGTGGATAAAGCATCAGCCTGCAGACTCAAGGGTCCCGGGTTCGATTCTGGTAAAGAGCATGTACGTTAGATGTAGGCACATCCCTGGCAGGGGGTGTGTGGGAGGCAGCTGATGGATGCTTCTCTCTCATCGATGTTTCTGACTCTCTGTCTCTCTCCCTTCCTCTCTGTAAAAAATCAATAAAAATATATTTTAAAAAATACTCAAACTCTTGGAAGCTGAACAGCATGTTATTAAATATTGATTGGGTTACCAATGAGATCAAAGAAGAAATTAAAAACATCCTGGAAACTAATGACAATGAAAACGCAACAATCCAAAACCTATGGAACACAAAGAAAGCAATCCTGAGAGGGAAATTTATAGCTCTACAGGCTTACCTCAAAAAATAAGAGGAAATGGTAGTAAATCATCTAACTCTACAACTCGAAGAATTAGAAAGAGAGCAAAATGAAAACCCCAGAGTCAGCAGAAGGAAGGAGATAAAGATTAGAGCAGAAATCAATTACATAGGGACAAAAAAATAATAAAAGATCAATGAAATAAAGAGCTGGTTCTTTGAAAGAATAAACAAGATTGATGAACCCCTAGCCAGGCTCACCAAGAAGCAAACAGAGAGGACCCAAATAAACAAAATCAGAAATAATAGAGGCAAAATAACAACAGACCCCACAGAAATACAAAGGAATGTTAAAAAAAATAATATGAACAATTCTACTCCAACAAATTAGACAACCTCGAGGAAATGGACACATTCCTAGAAAAATACAACCTTCCAAAACTCAATCAGGAAGAATTTAAAAATATCAATAGGCCAATAACTATGGAAGAAATTGAAGCAGTAATCAAAAAGCTTCCAGCAAATAAAAGCCCAGGGCGAGACGGCTTCAAAGGTGAGTTTTACCAAACATTCAAGGAAGAACTAAAACCTATCCTCCTCAGACTATTCCAAAACATTCAAGAGTTAGTAACACTTCCTAGCTAATTCTATGAAGCCAGCATTACCCTAATACCAAAACCAGATAAAGACAACACAATGAAAGAGAATTGCAGGCCAATATCCCTCATGAACATAGATGCCAAAATCCTCAACAAAATCCTAGCAAATCGGATCCAGCATTACATCAGAAAGATCATTCACCATGACTGAGTAGGATTTATTCCAGGGATGCAAGGATGGTACAATATCCACAAATCAATAAATGTGATATATCACATAAACAAGTTGAGAGATAAAAACCACATAGTCATATCAATTGATGCAGAAAAAGCATTTGACAAAATCCAACACCCATTTTTGATAAAAACTCTCAGCAAGGTGGGAATAGAAGGATCATACCTCAACATAATAAAAGCCATATATGACAAATCCACAGCCAACATCATACTCAATGGGCAAAAACTAAAATCATTTCTCTTAAGAACAGGAACAAGATAGGGATGCCCCCTCTCACCACTCCTCTTCGACATAGTACTGGAAGTATTAGCCATCAGGATCAGACAAAAAGAATAAATGAAAGGCATCCAAAATGGAAAAGAAGAAGTAAAACTGTCCTTATTTGCAGATGACATGATATTGTACATAAAAAACCCTAAAGACTCCATTAAAAAACTATTAGACTTAATAAATGAATTCGGCAATGTAGCAGGATACAAAATTAATGCTAAGAAATCTATGGCATTTCTATACACCAATAGTGAACTTACAGAAAGAGAGACTAAAAAAGCAATCCCATTTACTATCACACCAAAAAAAAATAATAATAATAAGATACCTAGGAATAAACTTAACTAAAAAAGTAAAAGACCTCTACTCAGAAAACTACAGGATGTTGAAAAAAGATATAGAGGAAGACATAAACAGATGGAAGAACATACCATGTTCATTGATTCATAAAATCAACATCATTAAAATGTCCATACTACCCAAAGCAATCTATAAATTCAACACACTTCCCATTAAAATACCAATGGCATATTTCACAGACCCAGAAGAAACTCTCCGAAAATTCATCTGGAATAAAAAAAGACCCCGAATAGCTGCAGTGATCCTGAGAAAGAACAAAGTAGGTGGGATCTGATTACCAGATATCAAGCTATATTACAAAATCACTGTTCTCAAAACTGCCTGGTACTGACACAATAACAGACATATAGATCAATGGAATAGAATAGAGAACCCAGACATTGACCCAAACCAATATGCTCAATTAATATTTGAGAAAGGAAGCAAGAACATACAATGGAGTCAAGGTAGTCTCTTTAATAAATGGTTTTGGGAAAATTGGACAGATATATGCAAAAAAATGAAACTAGACCACCTACTTACACCATATACAAAAATGAACTCAAAATGGATAAAGGACTTAAATGTAAGATGGGAAACCATAAAAATACTAGAGGACTTTAAAGGCAACAAAATCTCAGACATATGCTGAAGCAATTTTTTCACTGATACAGCTCCTAGGGCATTGGAAACCAAAGAGAATATAAACAAATGAGACTACATCAAAATAAAAAGCTTCTTCACAGCAAAAGAAACCATCGATAAAACAACAAGAAAGCCCACTGCATGGGAGAACATATTTGCCAATGTTATCACCAATAAGGGTTTAATCTCCAACATTTATAGGGAACTATAGGAAAGGAAAGGGAACTATAGCAAAAGGAAGATAAACAATCCAATCAAAAAAAATGGGCAAAGAACCTAAATAGACACTTTTCAAAAGAGGACATTCAGAAAGCCAAGAGACATATGAAAACATGCTCAAAGTCACTAAACATCAGAGAGATGCAAATCAAAACAACAATGAGATATTATCTCACACCTGTCAGTATGGCTATCATCAACAAATGATGAGTGCTGGAGAGGATGCTGAGAAAAAGGAACCCTCCTGCACTGCTGGTGGGAATGCAGACTGGTGCAGCCACTGTGGAAACAGTATGGAGTTTCCTCAAAAAATTAAAAATGGAACTCCCATTTGACCCTGTGATCCCACTTCTGGGAATATTTCCCAAGAAACCAGAAACACCAATCAGAAAGGATATATGCATCCCTATGTTCATAGCAGCACAATTTACCATAGCTAAGATTTGGAAACAGTCTAAGTGCCCATCAGCAGATGAATGGATTAGAAAACAGTGGTACATCTACACAATGGAATACTATACTGCTATAGTAAAGAAGTGATTCTTACCATTTGCAGCAACATGGTTGGAACTGGAGAGCATTATGTTAAGTGAAATAAGCCAGTCAATGAAAGAAAAATGCCCCATGACCTCACTTATTTATGGACAATAAATAGCATTATAAATTGATGAACATAAATAGATACAAAGGCAGAACAGCATTGAACAGACTGTCAAACTACAGCTGGAAGGCTGGGGAGCGTTGTGGGAGAGTTAAGAGATCAACTGAAGGACTTGTATGCATGCATATAAGCATAATCAATGGACACAAGACACTGGAGGGGAGGGGAGGAGTGGGGAAGGTCAAGGGAAAAAATGGAGATTTATTTGACACTCTTTGTAATACTTTAAGCACTAAAACAAAATCTAAACTAATAAAAGCGAAATATTAAAATTAACCGTTTCTCCGAGACAGGGTAAGCCACGCCCACCAGCCAATCAGAGCGGCTGTATGCAAATTAGCCCAGCCAACATGGCGGCCGCCACTCCCGGACCTGAGTAAACAGCCCTTTCCATTGTGGCAGAAGCGAAAGTGAAGCTGCGCCCCTCAGCTCAGCTCCGA
>PVJC01037409.1:0-17223 GCA_004026665.1 Murina feae | reverse complement strand
GAATCTAGTGGGTAGAACCCAGGGATGTCTCTAAACATCTTACAAAGCACAGGATAGCTCCCAAACAAAGAAATGTCTGGCCCCAGATGTCAACAGTGCCAATGCTTAGAAATACTGTCTCAGATGGGAACCTGTCATGGAGACAAAAAGTAAGTAAGACTCCATCCCCAGAGATTCCCCTACCAGAATCCAGGCCTTTTCCTGGAGCTTCACACTGAGACAGGCATCACAGGTCTTGTTGTCCATGAACTCTCACCCGAGGTGGACCCACCTACTCGCTATCTACATCTCTAGTCCTGAACATGCTTGAGAGTGCCAAATGTGTGCTAAGCTCTGTTCCTCACTTTATAGCATTGCCCCACTGGGTGTCCCCAAGAAAATGAGGCACATGGAGATTTCTCTCAATATTAATGAATTATACCACCCAACAATTTTCTTAACTTGAGTGACTCAGATGAGCATTATTGTTTGTCTTCCTTTAGTATTAAAATGAGTTTAAATCTTTTAATTACATTTTAAATATTAATATTTTAAGTATATGTGTAAACATGCATTAAGATTCTCAAACAGAAAACTTGTGGAAGCACATAAAGTGTGCCTGCCGTCTTGCTATCTTCCTGGTATCTAGGATGGGATGGGATAGATTTCTTACAATATTGGAAGAGACTGAATGAACCAGCTCAAGATGCACTGGGCCTTCTGGTTGATCTGCAGATACAGGCACTCTAGTAGTAGCTGCAGGAGCTGGATCTGGTGGTAAATTCGAAGCAGAGCCAAAGGCTACTGAAATCCAGTTTTACCAGGAAAAGACTCCCTTAAGGAGGCCTCCTTTATACCCACAGCATCTTCTGTAAACTTGAGGACTACACATCACATTCATCTGTGCAACTTGGCAACACACTGCCCACACCAGACTTCACCCCAGACTTTCTGAATTGGAGTACAAGAACAAAGTCACCTGAAGTGACTCTGATATTCAGACAGCATCAAGGACTCTTGTCCTGGCCAACATCATTCTGCTTCCCATAGAGATTGTGATAGTGAATACATAATTGCAAGTGTCAGTAAAAGACAGAAACAAATCATTTCTAAGTTAAGAATTGGGCAAGAGACCAACTCTCCTTTTCCATTTTGTTTTGCTGCCTGTGGTCCTTTGTGGCCAAGAAAGGGTCTTTACATCCCCACACTCTGTCTAGCCACAATCCATTATCACCTCATTTAGTCTTCTGTCTGGTAGACCCATATGCAGAGCACCTGGGACAATTCCTTGGCCCTTTGACGCTAGAAACTTCTTAATCATGGCCCCCAAATCCAGCCAGTCAGACACTTAAGAGCAAATAGAACAAATGTGTTCTATTTATTAGCTATGAAGACTCACTCACACTGTGTCATGTCTCCTTCTCACTATGGGGTATGCTCTACAGAAAGGTGGCCTATGGCAGAAGGAAGAGTAGTTCCTACATTTTAGTGACAAAGACCTAGCCATTGGCAGTTGACTGGGAAAAAAAGAATCCCCACATATTTTTCTCTGACATTTTGTAAATGAATCACCTCCTGCTCTTAAAATTGAAGAAAAGTGTGTCTTGAACCATGGCCATCCAAACACAGTAGCAATGTGGCTTCTAAGTCATGGGGAAAAGAGCTGTCAAACCACCATTGTTCTGTACGGGGAAAAGTTGAGAAACATTTAGTAAAACTACTACTTTGACATTGAAGCTAATAATTTGACAACTCAATGTTGTTGTTTTTCTCTTGGAAACTCTTGATTCTTGGGCTGTAAACTTGCCACAGCCTGAAATAGAAGAGGAAGAGGCTGCAAGAAGAGGACACTGTGGTTCAGAGGACATTAATTCTAAGGATTCATTAAAATTTTGGTGACACAAGCCATCAGATGCTTGCAGATCAGTGTTGTTACTGGAAGTTCTGTGTCATTATGACTAAACCATTGCTACTGAATCATGGTGTGTTCCATCGTCCTACTTAATGGCTTCACATACCCATTCATCAAGCAGGGTACCAAATTCAGTCTTGTGAAAGGGATTCAAGGCCTAGCTCATGATGCATATGTTTTTGTTTCATTTCACTGAGGTTTTCCACCCACCATGAGATTCTGGATAAGTCTTAAACCCTAGAAAGTCCTAATTAGGCAGAAGTGTTATTTGATAAGTCTGAGAATCTGGCTTTAATTGGGCCTACTATACAGTGATTGAAGCTTTCTTATCTTGCTTTCCAAGTGCTGCTAATCAAGGGAGAAGGCTTACAGAACCAACCCCCTCAGTTGTAGGCATTGCTAGACCAAGATAGGCTTCCTCACATGAGTCCTTGGTGTTGTCCATTCGGCCAACAGAAACCCCTTCCAGCCAGCAGGTGTCGTTATTCATATAATATCACTAGATTTTCAAAATTGTCTCTAGAAGTAGTTTAGTTTAATAAGGAGGAAAGTTTAACTCTAATTATTTTGGTAGACAGTAAACCATTCTAGATAGTATTCATGTAGGAGTATATTTTAATTAAGATATAACTAGTGCTATCTAATCTAATAAAAGACTAATATGCTAATTGGTGTCACTCCACTACACCCTAAGCCACACCCACCAGCCAATCAGAGCAACTATATGCAAATCAACCCAACCAAGATGGCAGCTGGCAGCCACGGAGCTAGAGCAAACAAGAGATTTACTTGCCCTGGTGATGGAGGAAGCTAAGCTTTCCCTCTACTCAGGCTGGCTGTGGCTTCTGCTCAAGGCAACAAAATTTCAATTATAGAAGATAAATAAATCCCAGATACCTGCTTCCAGCCAGCCTCCATGGGAGCTGGGTCTCTGGGGGCTGTGCCCAGCCTGCAAACAGCCATCAGCCCCTTACCCAGGCTGGCTAGGCACTCCAGGAGGGGACACCCACCCCAAAGAGGCTGTGGCCAGCCTGAAAACAGCCTTCAGCCCCTCACCCAGGCTGGCCAGGCACCCCAGTGGGAATCCCACCCTGATCTGGGACACCCTTCAGGGCAAACCAGCCAGAACCCACCCATACACCAGGCCTCTATCCTATATAATAAAAGGATAATATGCAAATTGACCCTCACAGCAGAACCACTGGGAATGACTGGTCACTATGACACACACTGACCACCAGGGGGCAGACGCTCAATGCAGGAGCTGCCCCTGTTGGTCACTGCACTCCCACAGGGGGAGCTCTGCTCAGCCACAAGCCAGGCTGATGACTGCCAGTGCAGTGGTGGTGGCGGGAGCCTCTCCTACCTCCTCAGCAGAGCTAAGGATGTCTGACTGCAGCTTAGATCTGATACCCAATGGCAAGTGGACATCCCTCAAGGGCTCCCAGGCTGCCAGAGGGATATCTGACTGCCAGCAGGTGGACATCCCCCTGAGGGGTCCCAGACTGTGAGAGGTCACAGGCCAGGCTGAGGGACCCTCCCCCTCCCCGAGTGCACAAATTTTTGTACACCAGGCCTCTAGTAAAAAATAAACTCCTAAATATGTAATGTCTTTAACATAATATAAACTGATTTCTTGATCATGTAACTGACCAAATAATGTATTCATCAGTGGAGGCAGCTTTGACATTTCCCACACATGGCTTCTAAGGTTACACTAGTCACTCAGCATAGAGAAACATGCGAGGGAGGTTTCTATTGGCAGGCCTGGAAGAGTCACTCATAATTTCCGCTCACATTCAGCGCGTTGGAGACCTAAATGCAAAGGAAACTGAAAAATGTAGTCTAAGTATGAGTGCAAAAAGAAGATGAAACAGAATTTTGGTCATCTATCAATCTCTGCCACTGGGTATATGGTTCAGTTGGGCAGAACCATTGCCTCCTGCACTTGATACATATTTGTTGAGAATAAATAACATAGTGGAAATACCATGGGTTTCAAAATAAAGAAGAAAGAAAATGGAGAAAGCTTATTGTGGTGATATGAGATAGTGCCATGCCCTCAACAGTAAAGCCATGTTCAGAGTGGCTACACAAAGAGCCAGGCTGGAGGGCTCCTGTGTTCTGCCTGCTTCTCAGATCAGACATAGGCTGTGGGGTGTGGGGAGCTCAAAGGCACTGGTGCTCTTAGGGAGAAGCCAGGGTCAGGATCCTTGGTCCCTCCTCTGCTGGCATCTCCTCTCCCGAAGCATGCTTCACCACCTGCTCCAACTCCTCTTCTGCCTGAGCCCTGGGCCAGGATCTCCAATGAGCCTCTCAGTTTTGTTTTCCCCATAAGTGGGACAAGGTGGCTGGGTGACTGGGGTTGGATGTATCCTTACTTCTCAGGTAGATTGGACCCTGATAAAATCCCAGCACAATGGGCTCTGTAAGACCATTTTATTTAAAAATCCTCACCTGAGGATATTTTTCCATTGATTTTAGTGAGAGGGGGAAAGACACAGAGAAATATTGATGTGAGAGAAAAAAATTGATTGGTTGCCTCCTGCACATGCCCTTACCAGGAACTGGACTTGGGGGGAGCCTACAACCAAGGGACATGCCCTTGATTAGAATTGAATCCAGGCCCCTTCATTTGGCAGGCTAACACTCTATCCACTGAGCCAAACTGGCTAGGGCTGTAAGACCATTTATTTTGGGGGCAAGTCTTATTAAAAATAGAATATTCTAGGCATATGTCAAAATGGCACTTTTCTGCACCCCCTGATGGGAGCTCAGAACTCAAGGCATGTTTCTCTGATCTGAGGACTGTAACCTCCCAGAGGTCAAGTTCACAGAAGTGTGGGTGCTCCTATGACTGAGCCCCTTCACTCCCAGAGCATTCATCTCCCAGACCATCCATGCTGAGCCTCCAGTGGTTCGTCCAGTACTGTCTAGGTTCTCCTATTCCATAATGGTTCCAATCTCAACTTCTGAATGTGTTAGATGTATTTTTAAGTATTTTCTTTCTTCCCATTTGAGTATGAGCTCCATGTAGACAGGGCTACAGGGCTGGGTTTGCTCCCTATTCTATCTCTAGAAAATTGTCTGCATATAGTTCTTGCTCAGAACTACTCACATTGGACTGAATCATTCTTTGTCGTGGGGGGGTGTCCCTGATCTCCACCCACTAGATGCCAGCAGCAATCCCTTCCCTCAGGTGTGACAACCAAAAACATCTCCAAGGAGGACAAAATTCCCTGGGATGAGATGTACTGATGTGGAATTCCATCACGATTAGTCGGCTTGGGGGCATTGACCACATAGGTCCCTCCACCTAAGCCAACGTTTACATACACTGTGCACACAAATGCTCTATACACACATGCACACTTTACACACACACACACACACACTTTTTAAGTGTCATTCTTTTGGATAGTCTATGCTGAACTTGTAATCATGAGGGCTTATCCCATATACATATTTTTCTTAGTGCTATATTTGAATGTCTCTAAATTTAACAGCTTGGAAGTTCATACCCTGAATGAGCCGTAAATCCTTCGAGATGCAGTTGGTTCTGCTGTGTTCATAAGAACACATTGTTTCCACGTCAAAGACGTTACCAAGATGTGCCGGGAATTCCTGGAACTGTCTTGTCCACTCCTGTTCTCACTTTGATGACCTTAGATGACTGTGAATGTTGGGGAAAACCACATTTGTTTGGAAAGGAAGGCGACTAAAGAGATACTTTAAAATAATAAAGGAGAGGATGTGGACAAGGGGCGGCGGCTCTGCAGGGCAGGCCTGGGCAGGGCCCCTGTCAGGACAGGTTGATAAATGGAGGGCCCCTGGGGGCTCCGTGTTTGTTTAGCGCTCTGGTTCTGCTACAGCTGCTCACAAAACCGGCATTGAAGCGTCTTCCATGAAAACATAACATAACCTGACATCGATCAGCCCATTGGGCATTGCCCAGAGAAGGCCATATTGTTCTGCCCGCCTGGCTGGGCCCTGTGTCCTGAGAGGGGAAGCTGAGTGAGGCCTGCAGGAGACTTTCCAGCACATTTGAAGGACGTGCCTCTCCTGTCAACACTGCCTAACACAGGTGGGACAGCACATCAGCTTCCTCAGTCACCATCTTTGTCCTCTCTCATCCCTGAACCCGGAGACATGCGGCCCAGCGCTTTCTAAGCCTGCAGCTTCGTGTCTGAAGGTGCTCAAGGTCAACCCCAGTGGGTGCTTCACCTTTGGGGTCTGCATGTGGCTGGACATTGGGGTGTCTATTTCCCCAGGCTGGGGCTAATCATGTCCACCTGTGGCCCCATTAGGCATTGGGGCCACGCCTAGGCCACTGGAGGAGCCCCAGCCTGTTTGCTAATGGTTTTAAAGTGCTCTTTCTACTCTTAAGGGTAAAGAGTATTTCAAATGTCACTGGAGGTACTTAATTTACTTATGTTATATTATAAACAGAGGTGGCTAGGAAAATCAATATTAAGTTACTGCATGAAACACCGATCAAAGGAGAACTTAAGATTCTTGTGGGTAAAGAACACATAAGGGCTTTCATGAATTTTAGCAAATTCTACTCTACAAACATCTGGTGTTTGGGATTGTAATTGGATTATGTGACTATATCATGAGTCAAGTTCCCACCACTTACAACACCATTTGCACCTCTCATGACTCTTTTTAAAAATAACCTTAACATTTTTACTATTGCTTTTCTTTTTAATTGTGGTAAAATACACATAACATCAAATTTGCCATTTTAACCATTTAAAAGTGTATAGATGAGTAGTGTTAAATGCATTCACAGTATTGTGCAACCATCACCACCTCTATTTTCAGAACTACTTATTTTTATTTTTTAAAATATATATTATTAATTTTTTACAGAGAGGAAGGGAGAGGGATACAGAGTTAGAAACATAGATGAGAGGGAAACATAGATCAGTTGCTTTCTTCACACCCCCTACTGGGGATGTGCCCACAACCAAGGTACATGCCTTTGACCAGAATCGAACCTGGGTCCCTTCAGTCCTAAGTCCGATGCTCTGTCCATTGAGCCAAACAGGTCAGGGCTCACAACTATTTTTTATCTTGCACAGTTCTCTGACCCCATTAAACACCGACTCTCCTCCGCTCCCCCAGTCCCTGGCACCCACCCTTCTACCTTCTATCTCTATGAATTTGAGAACTCTAGGTCCCTCAAATAAGCGTAATCACACAATATTTATCTTCTTGTGACTGTCTTATTTCACTCAGCATAATACCCTCAAGGGGCATTCATATTGTGGTGTGCTACAGAATTTTCTTCGTTTTTTTTTAAAAAAATATATTTTATTGATTTTTTACAGAGAGGAAGGGAGAGGGAGAGAGAGTTAGAAACACTGATGAGAGAGAAACATGGATCAACTGCCTCCTGCACACCTCCTACTGGGGATGTGCCCGCAACCCAGGTACATGCCCTTGACTGGAATTGAACCTGTGACCTTTTAGTCCACAGGCCAATGCTCTATCCACTGAGCCAAACCGATCAGGGCAATTTTCTTTGTTTTTTAAGGCTGAATAAGATTTAATTCCATGTACAGGATGGGCAAAGGTAGGTTTACAGTTGTTCATATGGAAAATAGAGTAATCTAAACTAATAAAACCATAATAAAATTAATCGTCTTTTTGGGATGGGTAAGCCACACCCACCAGCCAATCAGAGCGGCTGTATGCAAATTAGCCCAGCCAAGATGACGGAGGTCGAAGCCCGGGAGAAGCCTCCTGGCGATGGAGACCTGAAATAAATCCGTTTGCGGATTACAGATGGCAGGGCAGCCTTGGGGGCAGAGGGACCGAGCCAGCTTCGCCCCTGAGGCTGAGGCCTGGAAATTGCTGCAAACGGGGCACACAGCATGCCTCCGTGCATGCTGTGTGCCCCGATGGATTCCAGGGTCCCAAACTGTGAGAGGGTTCAGGCCGGGATGAGGGACCCTCCCACCCCCGCTGAGTGCACAAATTTTTGTGCCCCAGGCCCCTAGTTACTAAATAATAATACAAGAATAAACTGTTTTACATACTTACAACTACAAACCTACGTTTGCCACGCTCTGCATATGTCACATTTTGTTTGTTTCTCCCTCTGTTGATGGACATGTGAGTTGCTTCCACTTTTAAGCTATTGCAATGGGCATGGGTGTACAAATATCTTTTTGAGAACCTGTATTTAATCTTTTGAGACCCCCCCCCCCCCAAAGCGAAATTTGTAGATCACATGGCAATTCTATTTTTATTTTTTTGAGGAACTTACATACTGTTTTCCACAGTGGCTATATCATTTTTGTCATTTTACATTTCCACCAAAGGTTCCAATCTCCACATCATTACTAACACTTGTTATTATCTTTTTTTAAATAGAAGCTATCTTAATGTAATATGGCTCATAATGTACATGTTCTATGAGCACTAGAAAAGAATGTATATTTTGCTGTTGCTGGATGGAGTATTCTATAAATTTTAAATTCTGTTGGTTGGTGATGCTATTGAGTTATTCTATATCCTTACTGACTCCTGTAACAATTGACTTTTAGTTGTTTTATCAATTGCTGAGAGAGGGGTCTTAAATTCTGCAACTATAATTATTCTCAATTTTTCTCTATTTCACCTTTTATTTGTCAGTTTTTGATTCACATATTTTGTAGCTCTGCTGTTTGGTACATATACATTTAATATGGATAAGTCTTCTTGATGAATTAATTCTTTCATTATTATATGTTACCCCTCTTTCTCTGTTAACTTTGTTAATTCTGAAGTCTTTTAATATAGCCACCATATTAGCTTTCTTTTGATTATTTTTTTCATGACTTACGTTTTTTCATATTTTTTTTTTGTTTAACCTGCTTATATTGTTACAAGTCAAATGAGTTTCCCATGGATATAAAATTGGATCATTTTTTATAGTCCACTCCACCAATCTGTGTCTTTTTTTAAATCTGTATCTTTTAATTGGTGTGATTAGAACATCTACATTTAATGTGATTACTATGAAAAAAGGTCAACTATTTTATTTCTGTTGTCTTGGGGCAACTATGCTTTTGGTTTTGTTCTGATTTTTATTTTTTTTTACATTTTTTACTGACATGTTATTGACATAAAACAGTATACCACTTTCAGGTATATAATATGATTCAATATTTGTGTAAAATGCAAAATGATCACCACAATAAGTTTAGTTAACATCCATCAACACACACAGTGACAAATATTTTTGTATGTGATAAGAACTTTTAAGATCTATTCTCTTAGTAACTTTCAAACATGCAATACCATATTATTAACTACTTAAGGCCTGGTGCATGAAACTTGTTCACGGGCAGGGTCCCTAGGCCTGGCCAGTGATCAGGGCCAACTGGGGCCTTCTGATTGCTGGCCAGGGCCTCCCTTTGTTCCGTGCCACCCCCTGGTGGTCAGCACACGTCATAGCGAGCTTTCAAACTCCTGGTCTCCTGGTTGAACACCTAAGGGAACAATTTGCATATTTGCCTTTTATATATATAGATAGTCACTAACCGCAATGTACATTCCATCCCTTGACTTGTTGATCTCATAACTAGAAGTGTGGATCTTTGACCCACTTCACCCATTTCATATGTTTTACTCTATTATTTTTAGGTTGAGGTAAACAGTATGTATCTAGGTTGATGGAAGCAATCCTATGGAGAAAGAAAGAGGGAAGCAGAATATTTGTTACATTCTCCCTCTGTCAGGATTACTGGTGTATGCTTAATGTGTCCACATTTAATGGCACGCCTTGACTTTACTGAGCTCAGAATCCATTGCAGAATTTCACTTAACCAGTCAATAAATATTTGTGAAATTAAGCTCAATTCAAACAACACTGCTTTTCAAAGTTAGGCATCAGAACAAGCATGCATGGTGCAGACAGCATCTGTTAGTGAGAGGACAGCAGCACTGGGACTTGGGCCAGTGTGAGTCAGAGGGCAGCTCAGAGCTAAGCACGTGTATGGGGAACTTGGCAGGCGGTGACTTTAGATAGCCCTGTAGTGCCACGACAGGGTGTGAGTATGATTGACTCCCTCTAGCTGTGTGATCAGTACATGTATACTTTTGGACTTGAGATATGATGTAAACATGCAACTCACCCAACAACAAAATGTGGGGGTGGCAAGAACTGTTAAAGAATGAAGAGTTTTCCCGAGGAAAGCTTGAGTGAGAAGTGTAACTCTGACAACCGATTCTGTGTGAGGATTTATGGAGCCTCACTGTTTCTTTAGAACAGAGACACACATTTTTGCCTTTGGAAAAAAACATTTTCTTCCTCAATCACAACCAGGTTTAGCAACAGGCGAGTAGGTCTGGCCCCAGAGTGAAGGTTTCCAGTGTTCAGTGTGTGTTGTCACGCAGTTCATGAAAAAGTCATTAGCCGGCTACCCCCTCCTCTTTCCTTGTCAGGCGGAATCATGTCATAAATATCGTCACTTGTCGAGCAGGATATCAATCTATCCAGGTAGCCTCCACTTCCTGTCCTGGGCCATATGTTTCTGTTATTTATGTCAAGAAAATGGCATTTACACAACCGCTCTGGTTGTTGACAGAAGTTTAGCTCCTCTGATAGAGCTGGGTGTGTGGCCTGTGCTTAGCCCCATAGATAATCTATGAGCTGGTGCAGTTTAAAAGGTGCTTCCACACGCCTGATGGGATAAACAGGGCAGGGCTGACAGCACCATCTGCCCAGCTGACTGTGAACAGGAGGGCAGGGAGTTCGAACAGCATTGACCTCTGCCCCAGGAGGTCAGTGCATTTTTGCTGAGATAGTGCTATGGCAAGTATATTTCTTCTGACTGCTTCATGATACAGCTGTCTTGGAGGGGGTGGGGGTTTCTATAAGAGCAGGGAACCTTGATATCTGACCTCCATTCCAAGATGCCTAGCACAGTGCGTTTTCATGTAGGTCTATGTTCTGTCTGTCCTTTTACTGCTGAAGTGGGCAGTTGACAATGAATGCTAACTGGCAATTGGAGATTTTCTGGTCAGTGATTGTGGCTCAAGGAGAACTTGGCTTTGACCTATCTGTGATTGTAGCCTTCTCAATTACACTTAGTTATTGTTCCTGTTGTGTATAGATGTAAACTCACAAAGCGGGAACAACATGACATCAAACTTGGAAAGAAGATGGGTGTAATTGTTGATCATAGGTTTGTGAGTAAGATTAAGATATTAAGAATTATTTTCCAATTAATAGAGCATAATACAAGGCAGAGATTCCATATGCAGAAGCATGAACATGTGTTAAATATGTTCAACACACACACATACACACACATACACATTATTAATCTTTTTCTCATAACCACTGGACTATTCCATGGTGGCTCAACATAAATGCCTTTATTTCATTGGTAGCTCAGAAATTACTTCGATCTCTTTCAAAACAAAATAATGTAATCCTTAAGAGTCAGTACTGTTTTCCATCTTTTACATAAGGATAATGGTATTTTTAGACCATTTAACTATAACGTTATAAAATAGATCATCTAAATTTTTAACCGAGCTTCAAAACTTATATAATTTTTGTTAGTGGTTTTTGTCTTAGTTTGAAAACATGGTGCAGCCTCAATTTAATGTTTATGGAAAGTTGGACCAAAATTGAATATAGATCAGATCTTGAGCTTGTGGGTGGAACAAATAGGTCTGATTATAGGGGATTACATGGTGCATGCATTTTTAAATTAGTTTCTTGCTCTATTAAACGATGTCAACAGTATTGTTGTGGTGAGTTATTTTCATTTCTTGTCTACTTTCATATAGAAGTGTTTTTTTTATTTTTATCAATCAATATTCCTTTATTTAGATGTGGACCTCACTTCTCTCTGAAGAGTCTGTTAATGTCATGTAAAATTTCAGAGAAAATCCATTTCTTTTCTTTTGGTGTTTCATCGCACAATTCTCTAGAATTCACTTTAGTTTTGTTAGAAGTCAGATTACGTCTTTACAGGAGCAAATCAATGCAGAAACTTTGTGCTTTGAGGTCCCTGGTAATATTTACTACTTCTGTTTTTCATCTGTGGTCCAGCTTCAAGTTCCCAGAGATCATAGTCATTCAGGAAACCGAAATTCTAGAATGAGGGAGCAGGCTCCTGGCCGGAAGAAGGTGCTGGAGAAGGTGGCATCGCGCAGCTTCCAGCACACGTCTTCTCCCTGTGTGGCTGCAGGCAACTTCAAACACCAGAATATGAGTATCTCGAGCCCCGAGCTGTGTGTTATTGCCTAGACTTCCACAGATGAAAAATGGTTTGGCAAAACAAAACCATATATGGCTTAGCTCAAGTAAAGTTGGAGTAAGTATAGCCATAGGAAGCAGTTGAAACCAGCATTGCCCTAAGCAGCCTCTTTTCAGTAATATTTGTCTTTGTCACTTGTCTCAGCCTCTGCTTTCTTATTTGTGAGCACATTTAAGTGGTAATGTTACTTCAGTTCATATATTTTCTTCTCAAAGTTGGCCAATGCCGTCAAAAAACCTAAGGGCTGTGGCAGCATTTTAGTCCACGTACTCCTATGGAAGTGACCACTTAGTGAGCCCCCAGGGTGTGATCTCAGTATCATCTTGTGGGCCAGCAGCTGCATGGTGTGCCCTGAATTCCTTTCACATCATGTTCCTTGTGCTGGTCTCACTCATCCAAAGCCCAGGAGCTAGGCTCTGATGGTGCCATGTTCTCAGAGCAGTTTTTCTTCATGTCTCGCTAGGTCTAAGACAAATTTATTCCGGGAGAGAAATACCTGTGCTCAGGGCCCAGCCACACCAGGCCACCAGTGGTCCAGGGAACCTGTAGCTTTCTCCTGGGAGCCTCACCACTTAATGTGCTTAATGTGTGGTCTGTAGACCAGCTGGTTAGAAAGGCAGATTGAGCTTAGACCTGCTGATTTGTAGTCTGAATTGTAACTAACTCCTCATGGAATTTGGCCCTAGTGGGCAGCCCATAACTAACACATTTTCTGTATTAGGCAGAGGAAAACGAAGAAGAAGAGGAGGTTATGATCTTTCTTCAGGTTCCAAATTAGGTTTAGTTTCTCTTTCCACGGATGCTGCTCATTTAAAGGCTGCTTTGGCAGAAGGAGGCGAACGTGTGTGAGACACAGAATGGACTTAATGGGCTGGCAGCTCTCCCTATACCATTTCATGTAACTTGGAGAGTGATGGGTTCTAAATATTCAGTCTTGACAGAGTCATGGAATTCAGGGGCTACTGTAGATTGACCACTGGATCCAGTTTGGGACTTGCTGGGATCCAGAAAGGTCTGCTTATTCTGGTTGGTGTCAGTGCTTTCCTTTCTGATTAAGGGTGTAGGGTAAGGTGACCAGATGCCCTGCTTTTGGCAGGACAGTCCCAATTTTTAACAATTTGTCCCGCGTCCATCGGCCTTTTAAAAAACTCCCGATTTTTGGGAAAGAATGCACAACAAGCTAGGGAACGGCGGGAAAACGGGGAGGGAATATACGGTTTTCGGCGACCACTTGGCTATTTAGCCAGGATATGAGTTTTATATTATTTTTGTTAATTTTATAATGTTAAACTTTAATAATAACAAATAATTGTTGAGAACTGATTATCGATAACTGCTTATCAAAGTTCGCATTGTTGATCAGTTGTTAGAATTCGACCACCATTGTTTGGACTTAATGAACAAAGGCATTTTTGGGGATTGGCAATGACGAAAACATTTTGTAACTGTCTCTCAGGCAATACACATTGTAGGTACTGTGTGCTAGTAAGCTAGTTAAACAAGTGATGTCATTACAAATCAGCTATTCAGATAATGTAGGTAAGTAATTTATTTATTTATTTCATAAATACATAAATTTTCTTGAATTTAGCAGACGGACTCGTATTATTTATATTTTATAGTGGCGACAAAAAGTCTAGCGCCAGCCTTGCAAGTGACACTTACAACTTACGTTATGACAAATTCAGAGGAAAGATAATACAAGTTAGTATTATTATTTAGAAAGAAATATAGGATTAAAATTAGAATTAAAATAATAATGCGCTGTCTTTACCAGGAACTAATGCTGCAACTGAACACGTTTTTTCTACGGTAAATAAAGTGTGGACATCAGAAAAATCACAATTAAGTGTTGAGACTTTGAAAGCCATTTTATGTGTGAAATATAAGTTAACAAATTCTTGTGAAAAATTTCATGACCTTTTAAACAATGACAGCAACCTACTAAAAAAAATTCACTCGAATGAGAAATATGCCAAAGAATAAAATATTGCTATACATAATTTTATTTATTTATTATATTTGTAAATTGCACTTATGTTGAAATTAAAAAAATATATTACAATACTATTTTTGCATTCTATGAAAATTTTTGTTGCTCCATATAGACCAAATTTTTAATCAAGAACCTCCCCCCTCTGCCTCCCCGCCCCAGTTTGGGGTAGGGGAGGATGGGGGAAGGTCAAGGGGGAAAAAAAAAGAGACATATGTACTACTTTTTGTAATATTTTAAGTAATAAAATAAAAAAAGACCCCCTTCACCCCCCGGTCAATTGTGTCCCACTTTATCAATGTTAAAATCTGGTCACCTTAGTGTAGGGACATCTAACACATAAAAAAGGAAGTCGGGGTATGGTGCTTCCTTTTCCTCTGAAGAGGGTAATGAGGTTAGTTTGAGATAGTCTGAATTTGAGAAACGCATGATGCTTCTCAGTTGAAATCCTCACTGTTCTGTCACTCATGGGGAAATTGATGTGACTCTGAGTCCTGAGCTCTTTCTCATTTTTGAAATATGCACATCCACATCAAAAGTATTTATGACTTTTACACAAGACAAAGCCCAATAGGCATTTCAGAAATCTGGCACAGTATAACCTGAAAAATATTAGCTATGATAAAGATAATAACAATAATTAAAAAGGCATAATATTTGGAATAAAGAAGCTGCTAGATACTGTGTGTGTGTGTGTGTGTGTGTGTGTGTGTGTGTGTGTGTGTGTGGCCTCTAAACACAAAATGATTATATTAATGCAGGGTTGATAGGACCACATTTTCAAAAGCAAGGGTTTCAAAAGCTAGGCTTTTGATGACATATTTTTTCTATATTTCGAGATTTATCTTATGGAACACAACCTTGCCTTCACTCAATATATGTGGAAGATTACAGACAAGGTGATGGATAGATTTCTTATCTTTTATAGATGCCATTGGACATGTGACTCTAGTCTCCTGAGCAGCAGCCAGAGAGATGAGAACAGAAACTACTCAATAAATAGTTATGGCCTTGGTTTGAGTCAATTGCCATTTGCCAGAGAAAGAATGACTTCAGATAACTTTAGATACAAGAGTCCTCTATGAATGATATTCTTCCATCAATCATGCTAACACTCAGGGAAGTTCTTAAACTCTGAAGCTATGCCCACCTCTCCTTTTTACCCATTTGTCCTAAGATATAGAAATATTACAATTAAATTTCACTTATTGGAAACTCAAGCCACAAACAAAGTCACCTAGAGAGCACGGCCAGGAATCAGGAAGCAAACATGAACATTTTCTTCACAGACTTACGTAGGCCACGGCGTCTTACCCAGACCACCTGTTGGTCACGTGGGAAGACCCTTCGGCTGCTGCTCTGGAAGAGCACCTACTCCTCCCACGTATCCCACAATCCTAGGGAACAATTTCCAAACTCGTCACCGGTCAGAGAATACAGAAAAGAAGAGTTGATCCCATCACAGGGAAGGTAGTTGTCCAGTTATGTAGCATTGAGTCAGTTAGGCTGCCCAGCCCTCATCACCTCTGGACTCTCCTTGTAGTGTTGCCCCCTTTATGGTGCTGACACTGTCCACAAGGATCCAGGGCCTCCACCACCAGGGCATATCTCTTATTGAACTCCAAACTTACTGAGCCAGCTGTCCCTCAGCCCCCTCTTCTTAGCTGTCCCACAGCAGCATCACAGATTTGAAATGTCCAAAGATTAGCTTACTCCCATCCTCAATCTTACTATGGTTTACTTATCAGAAATTTAAAATTCTCTAAGAAAAGAAATAAAGGATAACTTCGAAATACTAGTGTACTTCACTGTCTTAAGCCAAGGATTAAATTAAAAAGGGTATGTGTTGGAGTTTTCTGAAAGAGAGGGAACAGCAGGCAAGATGATCAATATTAAATGATCTTGCCTATTCTATATCCATACTGATGTTGATGGGACCTTCCTGTGAAAACACAGCCAATGACGTCAATAAAAACTATTAAAGGATGTGAAACCGTAATTCATCATAGTAAAAAACACATGGTAAGGTTTTAAAATTTCTTTAGCTCTATTTCTGCTTATTGTCTGTGTCTCTCTGTCTCTATCAACTCTTGTTTCTCCCTATTTAGTTTAGTATTATAATTTGTATAATGAATGCTCTTAAAAATCAATATTTCAGAGTTATTTCCCATCATTTTCTTCATTCTTGGCAATGAAAATCAGCTTGGTCAGTTTCCAACATCTTGATGTACGTCTCAACTGTACATCCTATATAATAAAAGCCTAATATGCTAAGTGTCCAACTGTTTGCTTAATTGTTCAACCAGTCACTATGATGCACACTCACCACCAGGGGGCAGACACTCCAACCAGTAGGTTAGCTTGCTGCTGGGGTTGGCCATTCGGTGCTGGGTGAGGCAGGCTGGACTTGCCCTGGAACCCTCCCCGGCCCATATCATGCACCAGTGGGGTCCCTTGGCCTAACCTGCTCCCTCTTTCAATCCAGGACCCCTCAGGGGATGTTGGAGAGCTGGTTTTGGCCTGATCTCCACAGGTCAAGCCAAGGGACCCAACTGGGTGGCATGAATCTATGCATTGGGTCTCTAGTTCTCTATAATATAGAGAAAGAGGAGGTAAAGTTTCCATGTTCTTTTTTTAAAAATATATTTTATTGATTTTTCACAGAGAGGAAGGGAGAGGGATAGAGAGTTAGAAACATCAATGAGAGAGAAATATTGATCAGCTGCCTCCTGCACACTCCCCACTGGGGATGTGTCCACAACCAAGGTACATGCCCTTGACTAGAATTGAACATGGGACCTTTGAGTCTGCAGGCCAATGCCCTATCCACTGACCCAAACTGGTCAGGGCTCCATGTTCTTTTCTTATAAATTAACTAGGGGCCCGGTGCACAAAAATTTGTGCACTCGGGGTGGAGGGAGTCCCTCAGCCCGACCTGTGCCCTCTCACAGTCTGGGACCCCTCAGTGGATGTCCTATGATGGCCCCAGTCTGCCAGGCGCCTTTTGTGTGTGTGTGTGTGTGTATGTGTGTGTGTCATCACTGGGGACCTGCCCCCAGCCCCATCAGAGG
>PVJC01037408.1:0-17277 GCA_004026665.1 Murina feae | reverse complement strand
GTCCCTTCTGCCCACAGAAGGTCCTCTGACTCCTGAGGAGCAAAGGGAAACGTGGCTCCCAGATCTGGCTGCGTGTGTGCGGCTCCGGGGCCGTCACTGACCAGGCTTCCGTGGCTCACCGGGCGGCTGCCGGCCGGCGCGCGGGCTGAAATCCCAGCTGCGCGCTCCGACGCATGAGCCCAGGTCCACACCACCCGCCGCCTCCCTGGACAAGATGCCTTCTTAACCCTCCGCGTCGGAATGTTCTTCCCAGACACTGAGAACTTCTTGAGGAGCAGTCTCTGCGGTGAGGGTGGACTCTCCCTGCCGTCCAGGCCCACTGCTTCGACAGGCGGCAGCGTGACCGACACCCTTCATCAGAGGGGCATCCACTCTCCAGCTCGGCAGGCAGGAGCTGGGGTCTTTCTGGTCGCGGGGGCTGATAAGAGGAGCAGATGGTTGGTAAACAGGAGCTCCTCTGCCCGATAGATCGGTCAGAAGAGGTTACCGTCACGATCCCTTATGGGCAGAGCCCCCACTCAAGTTCTTCTAAGCAGTTAAGTGGGACAGACGTTTCTCTTGGGCCCACGGGGTCTTGGTTGCCTTTAGCTCAACACAATCCACATACCGCAGAGGCACATCTTGGGGTGACTCATTCTGAGCCCCACAACTCCGTGGAGGGCACAGAGCTCGCCGAGGCATCAGGGCAGCATACAGAACCCTGCTCACTGCTCGCAGCTGCTTCCTCCCCACCGTCACTGGGATGGTCATTCCCATTCCTCTCGCTCTCTACTCTTCCCTGGATTAACTGTGGGCCTCCTCGGCGGTCTCAGGAGGCCCCCCCAGGGAGCATCCCTCCTCCTTCAGAAGCCTGGCGGGAAGAGGTGTCCGTATCTTTGTCTGCATCTGCCTTTTTTTCTTTAAATATATATTTTTATTGCTTTTAGAGAGGAAGGGAGAGGGGGAAAGAGAGAGAGAAACATCAATGATGAGAGGAGAGCAGATCATGGATCGGCTGCCTCCTGCAGGCCCCACCTTGGGGATCCAGCCTGTAACCCAGGCACATGCCCTGACTGGGAATTGAACCGTGACCTCCTGGGTCACAGGTCGCTGCTCAACCCCTGGGCCACGCCGGCCGGGCTGCGTCTGTCTTCCACGGGCGCATTTCCTCCTTCCCCTGGTTCTTGAATAAGTGTCTGAAGGGACGACTTCCCCCCATGCCCTATTTCTCCCGGCAGCCGGCACCAGGATTTGGATTTAAGGGTTAGAAGAAAATGTCCTCTGGGCTGCTGCTCTGAAAGCTCCCCCATCACAGAGAGTCTCTCCAGTGATAACTGCTGACTGCGTCCCATTATCACCACCCCCTCCACCCCCGAGCAGCTGGGCTTACAGCTGCCTGCTGCTCGCCTCTGGGGTTGGCTCCTTAACTCTTCCATCCCCGTAACAGTGCACGTGTGACACACCCATGCACGCCCACATGTGCACACGCATGTACACGCACCCTGAAACCACACGTGTAAGTCACACACTGTAAGCCTCGTTGGAAATGGCCCAGCCCTTGAGCGGTGCCAGTCCTCTTGGGAGAGGAGCGTGTAAGATGTGCAAGACGGATTTGTAAAGCGAGAGTTAAATAATACCTGCGCCGCAGAGGAGAGAATCCGGGGGACAGAGGCGCTTGCTCCTCAGTCAGTAACGCTGTCACCCCCTGTCCCCTGCCCCCAACAGCTCAGGAAATGCCCCAGGAGAGGTCGAATGGGCAGAGCTGGGGGCCGGAGGGGTTAGGCTAGGGCGGGCTCACAGTGGGAGGAAGAGCAGCCTCTCAGAGCCATCGGTGGCAAATGTTCCCCTTTGTGATCTTGACAGCTTGTCTGGACCAAATGCGCAGTTTGACGAATAGTCCTTGATTGTGGCTGTTTTAAAGCGGGAGTGTGTTCATCTACCCAGTGTCTGCCTTGGGCAGAAATCACTCCGTTCGCCTCGAGAGCACTTTCCTGGGTGAGGTGACTGTTAAATGATCGCAGCGAGACACCCAGGCCTCTGCAAGCAGGGTGGGGGCTGGGTTTCTCCGGGACAGTCCTCAGGCCACAGGCGCCAACCCTCCCCACCGGCCACAGGCACAAGACAGCCCACGGTCAGGCCCCAGGAGAGCAGGCGAGGCTGAGACCCGGACAGGCAGCCTCTGACCTGGGGCTGGAGGGACCAGGGACCCCATCCCGTGGACCATGTCTTCCCTCGCTGACCTTTTGCACATGAAAAGGTCAGAGTATTGAGACCTCAGAGCCACAGCTGCAGCCTGTGGCCCGGGGACCTGAAGGCTGAAGGCTGCTGGCCATTGGCCTCCGAGAGTCATTCTTGAACCTGAGTCTGTCTGACCTTGCGCGGCTGTGGAGCTGATGGTCCAGCAGACTTGTAGCTGGACGGCCCTGCAGGGTCCTTCCGAGTGGGAGGCCTCATCATTAGCGTCCCCCTCAGCAGCACCTGGAGCAGCACCCGCGGCCCGGAGACCCGTGGGACCCAGGAGAGAGGAGAGAGAGGAGGGGAGAGGGTCCGTGCGGCCCTCTGCACCTGGCCCGCCTCGCACTGGGGCGGAGGGAGCAGCCTGTGCTGTCATCCTCTCCTCTTTACAAATGCAGGTGAAGCCAGCGAGCTCGCTGAAGGTCACGTGCCGTTGGTGGCAAACTCTGAACTTGAATCCATGTCTTTCGATGGAAACAATTCCAAACGCTCCCTCGTCTTCTCCCCAGAGCCACGGAGCAGCGAGCGCGAGGCGGGAGTGGTGCGAGGCGCTGTGAGCCCGGCAGAGGGGGAAGCGCAGGAGGAAGGCCTGCGGTCTATTCTGCTGCTTTCCACAAGTCGGGTTGGCAGGTGTGAGAACCCTGCCCACATCCAGCCCCGGAGCCTGGGGGTGCAGGCCCAGGTGTGGCGGGAGCTGGGACCCGGGACCCGGGATGCTGCGACTCTGGAGACAGACGACCTGGACCCGAAGTCCACTCCATCCACACTCTGGGGTGTCTCAGCGGTTGATGGCCTTGGTAGGGGGCTCAGGACAGCAGGCACTAGGCCCTGGGAAAGTGGGGAGCCCCCCTCCCCTAAGGCAGGCCTGGACCCCTGACTCTGGGGTCGCTGTTCCCTGGACCTTCCCTCTCCTCCCCGGGCCTCAGGGGACCAACGTCCCCGCTCGGCCAGGAGCCTTCTCCGTGGTCACCTCTCCCGTCGGCGTTTTCAAAAGGAAAGAAGTTCTGAGGAAACGCTGGGCTAAACAACGTGTCAAGGGCTGAATTGTGTCCCCCACAACGTGTGTGCTGAAGTGCGAACCCCAGGACCTCAGCCCGTGGCCTTATTTAGAAACAGGCTCGTGCAGATGTCAGCAGCTAAGATGAGGTCAGGCTGCAGGAGGTGGGTCCTCGCTGCAGTCTCGCTGGTGTCCTTATAAGAAGAGGAAGACGCTGAGGCGATGGCCAGGAGGCAGGGACTAGGGTGACTGCTGCAGATCGAAGGTGACAGCGCGATCCAGGCACCCACCGGCCGGCCGCACAGAGGCTGGAGGAGGAGAAGGGAGGGAGGCCTGCTGACCCCTGGGCCTCGGCGTCCCGCCTCCAGAACGGTGAGCGGTAAGCGGATCATTCCCTGCGGTTCCCAACAACCCAGGTGGCGGCGCTTTGCCCCTCGGGGAAACACACACAGAGTCACACACAGCGCTTCACTTCTCGGAGACTTTAGGAAGCTAACCTGCAAGCGTCCCCCATTTCCTCCACATGCGTTACCACAGAACTCTTTTCCCAAGCAAGGAAGTGAGTGTTCCGTTCTTAGGACGTGGGACTCGTCTGTGGTAGCCCAGGGGGATGACAGTGAGGGACCAGGCAGAGTCCATGAGCCTGGGTGGCCCTCCAGGGAGGGTGCTCCCACCCACAGGCCACAACCAGGCCCCACAGGGAGCCCTGGTCTTGTTCAATGAGAAAACAATGAATGAATGAATGAATGAATGAATGAACCAACGAACAAATGCCCCCCCCCCCACGGGCAGTGATGTCATCCCATTGACAGATGAGTGACCCTCTGTCCTCGGGGGCTCATCCCAAAGGACAGTTACTAGCCTTTCTGGCGTCATCTCCCACCCCAGCCACACCCCTTGCCACATCCCTTGCTCACTCAGGGCTCTAGGGACACCAGCTAAGACGAGCCCAGGTTCCTGTCCTCTGGGCCTCTGCACGTGCTGCCCCGCTGTCCAGAATGACCCACACGTCGTCTGCTTGGTGAGTTACCCTCCATGTCGAAGGCCCAGTTCAGGGCCTATGGGAGCCTGCCCGCGGGACCGTGCAGAAGGCCCTATTATAGCCCCGACACCGTCTCCAGCCAGGGGGCCCCGGCTGCAGGGGGACGCAGACTCGAGAGATAGGCCTCGGCGTCCTTGTCAGGCCTCCTGGCTCTGACCTTGCTTTGCCTTTTCAAGCTTCTGTTTTCTATAAACAGTACTTACCTGTGAGATTTTTGTAAAAATTAAATAATGTATAGAAGGTGCCAGACACCTAATAGATGTGAGTGGGATAGTGGGATCGGTATGGTCTTTATCATGGCATTTGTTTAGGGGCCTGTCTTGCCAGCTGGACTGTGAGCTCCTTGAAGGCAGGGTCTGTGTGCACCCTTCCAGCCCCCACCCCCACACAGTGCAGGAGCAAAGAAAGTGTGTGCCCAGCCAGCGTGGCTCAGTGGTTGAGCGTCGACCTATGAACCAGGAGGTCACGGTTTGATTCTCCCGTCAGGGCACAGGCCTGGGTTGTGGGCTCGATCCCCAGTGCGGGGCATGCAGGAGGCAGCCAATTGATGATGCTCTCATCATTGACATTTCTCTCTCTCTCCCTTCCTCTCTGAAATCAATGAAAACATCTTAAAAAAAAAAAATGAAAGAAAGAAATGAGTGTTTGTTAGGGAAACACTCGAGAGAGGAGCCCCTAGGGCACAGCAAGCTGTCACTGGCCATCCGCCCTTCCTCCTCCTCCTCCTTCACAGCCTAGCCCGTGACCTAGCGCTCCCCTCCTGCAGCTCTGCCGCGACCTGCACCAACCTGCACCCGCGCCCACAGCCTGGCAGCTACGGAGCGCAAGGTGATGGTGAGTCACGGGGAAGTAGCACCCACCTCCACACCCAGCAGCAGGAGGGGGCACTTCCTGTCTCGGGAAGTCCTTACCATTTACAGACGCTGAGAGCCTGCGGCCCTCTGGCCCTCAGGTGGGAGGTGCCCGGGAGGTAGGCGGCTGCGAAGCTGCAGGAACACTCAGGCTTCACGCCGGGGTGAGGTGCCCTCCCTCTGCATGTGGTGGCTCTTTCCTTCTGAACACTGGATGTCTTCGCGTGCGGAAAAGAGCCATATGCAAAACCATGCACTCCACAGACAGACACAGAGTGCCTTCTAGTCCCCAAGCTCGGTGCAAACAGTGGAAACAGAAAGCAAAAATGCCTCCACTTAAGAAACAGATCTGTGAAGGAACAAGCTAAAGAGCCAGAACAGAAGTTCTCCAGATACAATAGCACAAGCCATCGGGGAGTTCTCCTCTTCTGTAACAGCCCCGTGTGAATTCCACTCCACAGCGTCATCCAGGGAACCAGGCTCCTCCCACCTTCCTGTTCGTTCCGTCGCATCACTTAGATATAATAAGGTACCGAGTCTGAAGAGGGTGCACCTTGCATCTGCACACACACCTGTGTGACACCGCCCAGATCAGGGAGCAGCACCCGCCCAGCAGCACCCCAGGCCCTCCAGGCTTACTGCTTTGTCATTCTCTGGGGTGCCATCTTCCTACCACAATCAAAATGCACTCATATCACCGCCTCCAGGCTGCAGCCCCACAGGAAGGGGGTGGGAGAGACATGCGATTTCCTAGTAAGAAATGGGATCTGGGAATGGCACGCATCACTTCCACCCACTCTCTACGGACTAACTCTTGGTCCTGTGGCCGCAGATGCCATCGGTCCTTGAACAAACAGAAGATGCCATGTACCGAGAGGAAGAAACATTGAAACGAAACCTGTGGCAAGGCGCTGATTACCGAGAGCACTGAGCACACTGGCTCTCGTTTTCCCGGAGGTCAACGCATATAGGGAGCCCACCAGCTGGCGTGGCTTTCGCTGCCTCATAAATCCGTACTCCGGCGTGTCAAGAGCCATAGTTCCCAAAAGTGCTACCTGGCATATACCTGCTTTTAAAACGAAAAAGAATCCAAAACTGTAAGCGAGCTGGGTAGACTTACCTACTATCTATCTTAGAAAGTCTTAGAGACCTATGTAAGAGTAAGGGGAGCAGTAAGTAAGTCTACACGGCGCTCAGCAGAGAGCCACGTTACCGACGATCAGACCCCTCGCCGTCCCTTCTTGTGGCGAACGTATAGATTACTGAGGGGTTCCGCTAGGTTGCTGAAACAGAGGCTTCCAAACACGACGGCTTGAAAGAAAACTGCGTTTCTCTTTCGCATAACCGTCGGAATGCGGGCAGTGGGCCAAGGCCAGCAGGGGTCTCGGCTCGGTGAGGTCCTTTCGGGACTCGAGTTTCTTCTGTCGCATTGCTTCACCATCCCCTAGGCTGTCATCGCTCGCCACACGGCGGACACCGACTCCTCAAAACCACGTCCACATCCCAGCCCAGCCAAGGTGGACAGAGTGAGCAGGGCAGACAGCAAGTAATTTGAAAATTGCATGCACCACTCTCGTCTCCCAGTCCTCTGGCCAAACGTCAGTCATACGGACAGTTAGCTGCAAGGGAGGCAGGCAGCATGGTCTGCAGTGGCTGATTACGGGCCTGCCTAGAACTTGGGGCCTTCTATCACCAAAAAGAAAAAGGGCGATGAGCAGCCTTGCCCTCAAAACCTAAAAACAGCCCTGGCTGGTTTGGCTCAGTGGATAGAGCGTTGGCAGACTGAAGGGTCCCAGGTTCGATCCCAATCAAGGACACCTGCCTGGGCTGTGGGCTTGGTCCCCAGTAGGAGGCCTGCAGGAGGCAGCCAATCAATGATTCTCTCTCATTATTGATGTTTCTCTCTCTCCCCCCACCCCCATCTCCTTTCCTCTCTGAAATAAATAAAAAAAAATATTAAAAAAAATCTAAAAACAGGTCTTCAGAGGTAAACCACCTGAACATCCAAGGATGACGGGGCTCACTAAGGCGGGGGGCCCTCCAGTTCCCAGCCTTTCTATTTCTTTCTTTAAAATTCTGTTGGTTGCTGTTTCTTCATTATTGGTAAAGAGAAGGGAGCATTAGAATAATTCCGGGCCTTTGATGAACTGTCCAGGCAACAGGTTCAACTTCCTGCTCCGTGAAGCCTTCTGCCAAAATAAAGATCCACTTACACAGATGGTCAAGGTGACAAGCTGATGCCCCTCTTCTACCTTCTGCCAAATCTGGGCGATGTTGCCACCCGATCTGGCTGCCTCACAACCTCTGACCCACCCCGTGCATTTTTCAGACTACAAAACCCTCAATACTACCAAGAGGGCAGAAGTGTGTGTGTGTGCGCCCCCCAAACCAGCGCCCCGCAAAGCTGCCCGGAGCGGGGGAGAGCGGGAGGCCCAGCCCCGTCCAGAGCACCTGCAAGCTCTGTGGGCAGGAAGTAGCAGCGAGTGAGGCGCCTGCGTCCCTGGGAACGTGCCCTTCTCTTGGGAACTCTCCCCGCTCGCTGTGAATGGGACCAGGGGCTAAGGATGGCTCTCCGACTCAGGGAGACAGGCGTGGGAGCTGGGAGGACACCAAAACAGGAGATGAGCAGAGTGAGCACATAGCTGCGGGCTGAGCTGGCATGTGAGGAGGTGCCAGGGATGGGGGCAGGCGCTCTGGCACTCTGCACCTGGCCCCTCTCCCAGAGGGATGCGCCTGTGCGGCAGGAGGCCGCAGCCAGGGGGCCGTGGACCCAGACCACAGCAGGAGCCTTCCTAATAACCTCATCCATGTCTCCCTTCTCCCCAAAGGCTCTCAGTTCCGGGGTCTCCCACTGTTACATTCCTGGTGCCTGGCACATAGTAGGTGCTCAATAAATCTCTGTTGACTGACATCCTTCCTACTCAGTGAGTCCTCGCTGGCAAAGCGCTTCTACTCTCTGCAGGAGCGTAGCTCACAACCTGTGCCCAATTCCGTCCAAGAGGAAAATAAGGCTCAGGGGCCGACGCACTTGCCCAACTTCAGGTCACTAGGAAGTAGTGACCAAGCCAAGGTTTGACCTCAGGTCTCCCTGGCTCCAGCCCAGGGCTCCCCCCACCTTTCCCCACTGCCTCCTGGCCCCATGCCAGCACCGTATTCACACACACACATGCATGGACACACACATGTGCACTGCACATGCGCACACATGCACACACGCATGTGCACATGTCTAACTTGGCACAGGGCCTAGCGCATCCGAAGCGGACCCAGCTCAGATTCACCCGGGCCCCGAGTGTGCCGACCGACTGTGCCCTTTGAAGGAGACTGCACCGTCTCCAAGAGGCACCCGACGCCAGTGAAGTGAAGCCCGAGAGGCGCCGAGGAAATCAATGAACCCAGCGAATGGGGGTTGATGCCAAGATCCAGGATGCTCCTGGGGGCCCGTGGGCAGGAAATGGGACTGGGAGCCCGCGTCCTCCCCACAGGCCTCCGTGGGCTCCCGCCAGGCCCTGCCCAGCTAGATTCCCCCCCCCCCCCAGTGCCTCCCACATTCTAAAGCCGCCAGTTCTCCGTCAACAAAAACATAACTTAAAATCTACTTGATGGTTCACTGCTAAGCACAGAATGGTGCCCAGCACCTTAGCAGGTGTGGGGCCCCACCACGCTCGGTCCTCAGAGCCAACCCTGGTGGCTTTCGGCAGCATCACACCCTTCCTCCCACGTGAGAAGGTTCCAGCCCTCCCGGCACCATGGCGCCAGGCTGAGTTCAGACCTGCACTGGGGAGCGTCTCGAACACTCCATGAAGAGACACACGCTGGATTCTCCTTTATTTTTTAAACATTTTTTATTGGTCTCAGAGAGGAAGGGAGAGGGAGCGACAGAAACTTCCGTGATGGGAGAGAATCCCTGATCGGCAGCCCCACCGTGGGGGTCGAGCCCGCAACCCGGGCCTGTGCCCTGACCGGCAATCGAACTGTGACCTCCTGGTTCAGAGTCGGTGCTCAGCCCCTGAGCCACGCCAGCCGCGCTGGGTTGGTTCTCGCCCAAACACCCGGAGGAGCCGGTCTCTGCGCGCTCTGAGGAGCTGGGTTTTGCAGGAGGGTGAGGCGCTAGGCCTGCACGAGGTTCTCCCACGACTGCTTTCCCTCCTGCGTCTCTAGGCTACTCAGACCCCAGGGCACTGTCTTCCACGTTTCTAAGCACTTTAATCACGGAACTGCTTCCTGAGCTCTGGTACGTGCTTGGGAATCAAGCAAAATACCAGAAAAGATCAGGAGGAGCTAGGAAACCAAGCCAGGGCAGCCTCGAGCCCTCCCAGCCCGGAGCACGCGCGGCCCGGCCGCTGGGGTGGTTCCATCAGGAAGCCTTTCGTGGGGAGCTGGGGGGGGGGCAGCAGTCACCGAGGGGTTGTCCACTGTCTCGGCTCCTCTCAGTCACCCCCTCTTCCCCCAGGGAGGGGGCATCTGCGAGTCCCTGTCCTTCCCCACATCCCGCTGGACGTCTGCACGCCTGAGCAGGGCTCACCACGCCACAGAGGCCACGTGCCGCCCAAGGGCCCCCAAGATGCTGCCGGTGGATAGAGGGGTCCGGCCTCTCAGAGCGGCACCCGCCCCCTTGCACTCAGCTGGCAGCGGGTACCCGTGTGGCAGGAGGAGGCTCTGCGTGTGCAAGGAACACCCCACCTCACGAGGGGGCCTCTTCTCCTGCGATGCCCCCTATTCCTCCGAGAGACGCCTTCCCAGGAAGACTGCCCGGCCAGGCCTGGGCCCCAGCTCTGACCCCGGTGCTCCGTCTGGCTTCGGGGAAGTCCCTGAACCTTTGGGCTGCTCTCTCGCCTGGAAAACGGGGCCTACAGCTTCTCCCAGCTCCAGGAAAGGCGAGGGGAGAAAGGGTGGTGGGTCACCTGTGTCACTGCTTCCCTGGAGAGGAGCCCCCTTGTCTGCTGCCCTCAAAACGCTGGGAAAGATGCTCACGGCACAGGGTGCGGCTCGCTGGCTGGCACGGCGGGGCTATTTCGGGAGGAGTGGTTACTAAGAAACGAGGCTCTGGTAACCGTGACAACCATAGGTAACAGGATGATGGCGCGCGTGGCTTTCTGTATCCCCTTCTCATCTCCTCCTCACAGAGCCCATGTCTGGGGCTGATTTGTCAGATGACGCCCCTCGCAGGGCCAAGCAGGGCCTGGGCTCGGTCTGGCTCCACTGCCCTTGGAAAGGGTCGGAGGGCTCAGAGGGACGCCAACCACTCCTTGCTGGTGAGGCCGCCCACATGGCAAGACCAGGGTGCCCGCTGGAGCTGCCCTCACCTCCCTCCACGCTGTGATCCTGGGCACTGGCCCCCCCTCCCTGCAGCTGTTCAGAGCACACCCAGCCCGTGGGCAGGCAGGGCGGTGCATGGCCCCTGGTTCCCCATCACAAGTCACAGAGAGATGGGGGGGCAGGGAGGCAGGGCAGGTGAGGAGTGCAACGCTTATGCTCCCTTGCTAACCCCGAGAGCTTGCACTTGGGGTAGATGCAGATGCCAGTGGGTAGAAACAGACAGAGGAGAGGGTTTATCACCAGTGTGAGGGGTGACGACTACCCTGTGACCACTACCCACACAGCCACCCCCCAGCTTAAGGACCTGCCTCTGAGGAGATTAAGAACCAGGACGGTCCCAGCCGTGAGCTGCATCCCACCTAGTGAGCGACCCGCGGGACTTGAACGTGGGTCTGTCTGGCTTCAAGGCCCACGAGAGCTCTAGGCTCCCCCCCCCCCGACCCTGCCGTCCCCCCCAGTGTCGGGCCCAGGTCGGCGGGCGCTCTGGGGCGCGGCGCTGCCCTCGGCAGTAATTACAAGCTGACTTGGATGCCACGTTGGATTGTTGTAAATACTTGGATGCTCCGCTGTGTATGAATAGAAATGCCCATTACGCGAGCCAGATACTAGAATTAGGGAAGCTGAGCTATCGAAACCGCCGCTCGGGCGCGTGATGTGATTACGCGCCACCCGGCGTCATGTTTTATAAATAGCCGCAGCACGGGCATCAGGAAGCTGGCGTGAGGGCTCCTTTATTGGGTCCCCACTGCGCTCAGGTACTCGGTTAGCAAGTTTCCCTCCTGATCGAAGCGGAAATGCTGGTCAGGACTCGCCGGATTTCGGGGTCCATCACGGGAACATGTAAAATGGAAGCGAGGGTTTGATGCGACAAGACAGGCTCGGTAGTGTGAGCATCGCCACCCGGCGAGCCGGCCTCCGGGTCCACGTGGGAACCACGAGAGCCCCTGAGATGCGATCAACTTGATGCCTTTGGAGGGACAGTCCCATCGAGGTGGCAGACGGTGACTGTGCCCCTGAGATGAGCCTGCAGACACACACATCAGAGGAGCCAGGGAAACACACAGTGGAGGAGCCAACCACCAGAGCAAAAAAGTCTGGAACATCAGCCCGGCCAGTGTGGCTCAGTGGCTGAGCGTCAACCTGTGAACCAGGGGGCCAGGGTTCGAGTCCCAGGTTTCAGGCTTGGTCCCAGTGGGGGGCGTGCAGGAGGCAGCTGATCAGTGATTCTCTCTCATCATTGATGTTTCTCTCTCTCTCTCTCTCTCTCTCTCTCTCTCTCTCTCTGAAATCAATAAAAGTATATATTTTTTTAAAATCCAGAAAATCAAAGCCTGGCTTTCGGGGTGGCTGGCGTGGAGTGCTGGCTCCCACAGCTGCCCACAGGGCCTGCTGGGAGACGAAGCCGAGTGGACTGCTTACCACGAAAACGGGAGATCACCCCGCAAAGATCCGAAGCTCTCTGAGGGGAGGGGGCGCCCTCGGAACGTCCTGAGAACAGGAGCCAACAGAGCCTGTGGCCCAAGCACCCCTGGGAGGACCCCGTGTCCCCGGAGGGTCTGCCTCGGGCTCTGGGCTCGGGGACCAGGAGGATGGACCCCTGCCTAGGAGGGACACAGGGAACTTTGGGACATGACATGATCGTGGCCACGTACAAGAATGTCTACATTTGTCTACACTCGTCAAAAGGTACAGGCAGGGCGTTACCTGTGTGCAGGTGACACCTCCGTGTGACGTGTGGGTGAGGCCAGATTGGCCAGATGGTGTTGACTGGCCGTGAATGCTTGGAAACTCGTACTCTGTTCTAGTTTTGCTGGCGTTTGAAAATTACCGTAAGAAGATTTTTACGATGTCACGTCATCCACCCTCCCTGACTCCGCTGCCCAGGAAGACTCGCCACCGTGGGCTCAGAAGGGCGGGCGGGCACCCCGAGGTTTGCACGTTATTTACGGGATGTGTTCCGCAAGCTTCAACTCTGCTTCTCACCGTGGGGCTTCGGGGCTTCGTTGGAAGAGGCCGGACCTTGCGCCTCCTCGCATCCCCTGGGCCTGTACTTGGAGGGGGAGCACCCTCTCCCGCTTTCCTGGGCGTCATTCACGGCTGCTGGTCACGACCTTCGGGTCCAATCAGCCACCACCGATGCGGGAGGATCCACGGGAGGGAAAGAAGGCATCGCCAGGGTCTTGGGAAAGCAGGTCACCCCACTGTGAGGTCTGAAGAACATTCCGGGATGTTTGATTTAAAAGGCAACAAAGGACAATTTGCAGCTCGTTTTCCCTGCTGGGAGCCTGCTCTCATCCTGTTCCCTCGTTAACTCTGAATTCTAGGAGGTGACCCCACAAGGCATTTTGAGTTGTGTTGCAATAATAAACGCCTGAACCGTGGAGAAAAGCGGGAGACCGTTTACTGCTCTCCTGCATACCTCCAGGTGGGAAACTGGCTGGGACGCCTCTGCGGACAGTCTAGACACAGCGGTCCTCAAACTACAGCCCGCGGGCCACATGCGGCCCGCCGAGGACATTTATCCGGCCCGCCGGGTGTTTTTGCCGCCTTGTTTTTTTTTACTTCAAAATAAGATATGTGCAGTGTGCACAGGAATGTGTTTATAGTTTGTTTTATTTTTTTTTAACTATAGTCCGGCCCTCCAATGGTCTGAGGGACAGTGAACTGGGCCCCTGTTTAAAAAGTTTGAGGACCCCTGGTAGAACACTGGTCCCTGTGTCGTTTGGTGGCGAATACTTAGGCCTGTTGAGGAGACACCGTTGCTAGGATACGGCCAGTGAGTAAACACCCTGACTCCCACGATTGTGTCATAGAACCCCAGCTTCTGCTGCCCTGTGGGAACATCTCCTAAGCGTTCTATCTAAAGGACACTCCCTAGTCTCCCCACCCCCAGACCTGTCTGTCCATCAGGGCTTCTGTTGTCCTTCCCTCCTGCCTCTGCCCTAGCCCTGGCTTGCCTGCAGCGACACCTGGTGGCTGTGGCCGGCCACTGCCGGCGCCTCTCCTGGCAACTTCCATCCGCCAGACTGAGCCCTGGGCTCCTGAAGGGACCGAGAAAGCGACTGAAGCAGGTTCTCAACCTGTGGGTCGCAACCCCTTTGGGGGTCAAACGATCCTTTCACAGGGGTCGCCTAAGACCATCGGAAAACACATAGATAATTACATATTGTTTTTGTGATTAATCACTATGCTTTAATTATGTTCAATTTGTAACCATGAAAATACACCCTGCATATCAGATGTTTACATGACGATTTATCACAGTAGCAACATTACAGTTATGAAGTAGCAACGAAAATGATGACATGGTTGGGTCACCACATGAGGAGCTGTATTAAAGGGTCGCGGCCTTAGGAAGGTTGAGAACCACTGGACGGAAGGAGTAAGCCCAATGCCCTAGCCAGTTCAGCTCCGTGGATAGAGCGTCGGCCTGCAAACTGAAAGGTCCCAGGTTTGATTCCGATTGAGGGCACATGCAGGAGGCAGCCGATCAATGATCCTCTCTCATCATTGATGTTTCTATCTCTCTCTCCCTCTCCCTTCCTCTCTGAAATCAATAAAAAATATTTTTTTTAAAAAAAAAGAAGAAATAAGCCAAGAAGCCAAGAATGAAGCCTGACAGAGATAAGGGGGGAAGGGACTCGTGTTGACTCACTGCGGGCCAGGGGGTCAGCAACACGGCCTCGGAGCCCGGCCGACTTGGCTATGCACCAGGTCAGTCACCTTCCAGCCCGGGGCCTGGGGGCGCCCAGGACCTCCCCAGTCTCCCGTCTGAAATACATAATCCGCTCCGCTCACAGCCTGCCCCTGAGGTCGCCGGAGATAACACGGTTGTGCGCCAAGGGGCGGCCCAGACCCTCACGCTCATGAGCACCTGGTATGACATTGATTCATTCGACTAAACGGAACGTTCCGACTATCCGCCGAGGGCAGGCGCCGATGTCCGAGGGAGCATTCTGCTTATTCCCTCGTGTGCATGTCTCCCTCTGACTGAAGTCGCATCTTTTACAAACTGTGTTTGCCTCCGGGGCTGGGGTGGGCATCGTGGCGCGAGCTCCCGGGCACCCCTCGGAGGAGAAACTGCGGGTCTCTGCAGCCTCTTGGCATTGGCGTCCTGGGCCCTGCAAAGCGGGTGGATTGCAACCCAGCCGTCCTGCAAAGGGACTCGGCGCCACCTTGTGGCCCCTCTGGTTACGCTCAGTGCGGTAACCGCGCCCCACACCCCCTTCCCCAGGAAAGACGGACAGGACTTTGGCCTTGAACCCGGATTTGCAAATTTACCAAGTTCCACCAGTGCAAACAGAATTACCCAGCCCCAAACAAACGGAGAACGGATAGGCACAGAGCTCGGGGGCGTTTCATTCGCGTATACGTTTATTTATTTGAAGGTTCGTTCATTCATTTCCACAGGCCCCCCTGCTAGGAGCTGGGCACACAGACCTGACCAAGTCCTGGCCCTTCACGCTGCCCCTGGAGCTCGGGGTGGGGATAGGAATGGGAGTGGGGCAGCTACCCGTAGTGGTAAGAAGTTGGAGGAAGAGGATGCAGATGAAGCCCCGAAGAGAGCAGTCCCTCCCCTGGGACCTAGAGGGTGAATGGGCACCAGCCTTTCGAGGGCAGGCCCGGGAGAGGCATTCCAACAGCGACAGCCAGAGAGGGAATCCTTCCTGTCTGACTGGTGCCACTGCAGGAGGCTGGCAGGACTCTGGGGCCAGCTCCCAGTTCCCAAAGGAACCTGAGTCGGACTCGAGAGGTTATCTCCAAACGAGGTTCAGTACTTAGTCACGGGGCCATCCTGGCAGGGCAGGAAAACGTGATATTCGTGGAACTGCTTTGAACTCGTGTCTCGTGGCCAGGTCACACCACTTGGAATGCACTATATTAAATTTTCAAAATTCTACAGTTATCACATGACTAGCACAGCTGGTTAGCATTACATTGCTTGTAAAATAAAGCGCTACTTCTGTGCAAAGCAAACATGTAAAATTCACCATGGCTTTGTAACCCTGCTTGGACATGTCTTTGGGTTTGGGTATGTCAAAAAATAGGGCTCCCGCGGGCCTCTCTCAACTTCTAGAAAGCTCTGGGAGACTCTGGAACTCTCAGGGGAAGGGTGGAAGAGAGGAGCGCCAAGAAGGGATGGAGCAAGGAGGCTCTGGTAGCAGTTCAGGCCCAAGATGCTGAAATTGGAGGGGGGCCAGGATCCGTGTGGATGGAGAGAAATGTTATTTAGGTTTCAAATTTGGCAACATTTGGTGATTGATTCTGTGAAAGAAAGAAAAACTGTGTGCAACCCCCTGTACCTGCTAATGAGGGCAGGTCCTGCTAACCACAGGGCCTGATGTCCGGTGAGCAGAAGGTCAGCATCCTTGCTTTCACAGCTTTTGACCAAGTTACAAGCTGTGCCAGACGTGGAGGGTGTGGAGACGAGAACTTGCGGGGACAGGACAGAGTCAAAGTGCTCAACTCAGGGCAGAAAAGGGATGTGAAACGCATTCCAGGGGCTGCAGGAACCAGTGGTCCTGAGGGCTGCCCGGGGAGGGTCCCCACAGGACGGGGCACTGGGCACGGAGTGGCCCAGAAAGTACCTGGGAAGCCTTTGGTTCAGGTGACAAGAATCTAGGAGGCTGGAGAACTGCTGAATTGGCGCAATCATGGAAACTATCTGGGGACCCGCCCCAGGAAAAGGGAGGGGGGGCCAGGATGAGCCCCCAGCTTCTGCCTCTGATGACTTGAGGTGGAGTTAGCTCATTAGGGAGATGATACAATAAAATGTCCCCAGGCTGCACCAGCCTGCGGCTTTGAATGGAGTAATCATATTAGTAGGCAGGAGGAGGAAGGCCCAGGACCCTGGGACCTGGGGCTCAGCAGAGCGCCCCTGAGAATTTTCCCAGGGATCCAGCTGCATGGTACCCCAGCCCCCTGCAGAGCCAGAGCCAGAGCCAGGGGTCACTTTGCCTTTGCACCCCCCTGCAAGGAGGGGTTTCCTAGGAGTGAGCTTGTACCCCAGATTCCAACGGAGGATACTAAGGCTCCATGAGGTCATAAGGGGTGGCCGAACCAATAGGACCAGTGTTCTTATAAGAAGAGGAAGCTACACCAGGAATGTGTGAGGACACAGAGAGAAACAAGCTGGAACAGCCAGGGACAGAGGCCTTGATCTTGCACTTCCAGCCTCCAGAACCATGAGGCGTTGCATTTCTGCGGTCTAAGCCACCCAGCGTGTGGTCTCTTGTTTTGGCAGCCCCAGCAAACTAATACAACCCCCACTAGTTGAACTCACGTGTCCTGCTTGGTCCAATACACGGGAATGGACAGGAATGAGTGTGGGGAAGTTCGGGACTTTGGTTGGAAGCTCTATAAGGAGGATTCTCCGAAAGGTCGGGGGCCTCTGGGGGGACCTTGTCGAAGGCGGCAGCCCCTGCCTTGACTTTTCCAAACAAGTCCGGGCCCCGGGGTGTTTTGCTAGAATTCTCTATGTTTGGTGTTTAGACACGACCTTGTAGAGGCATGTGCTTTCTCAAGGATACTTTCCCTGCTGATGGTATCTACAGGTTAATTTTAGTTCAAGCTGTTGTGACAATAAAAGGCCAACGAGGTGGGCAGTCGAGGCCTTTTTGGCTCCTTATGCCAACTAGCCCCTTAGCTTCTCTTTCACAGAAATGTGTGTCGGAGTAATCATTCATCAGACGCTGTGGTTACCAGGATCTGCCCTCATTAGCAGCTACAGGGGATTGCACATATATATTTTTTTCTTTCACAGAATTATCCGTCGCTCAGGGTCTGCTGGTCAGCCCCGGCAAGTAAGGTGTGTCACTTCTGAACAGAAGATTTAAGAGCCTGTGTGTCGTCAG